>JBCEWE010000461.1:0-7500 GCA_039877035.1 Silurus lanzhouensis | reverse complement strand
CGGGGCCACAAAAGATACCGCTGGGGATCTTGTCCGGTCCATGGCCACCCTGGTGTCTACAGAAAGGTACCTATAGCTTTCATGTCAGGTCATGTCCCAAATCAGGTCTGAGGACTGGTTTGTCATGGTAGATCTGAAAAATGCGTACTTTCATGTATCCATCCTTCCAGCTCATAGGAAGTTCCAAAAGTTTGCTTTAGGGGCGGAAGCTTACCCATACCGGGTCCTCCTGTTTGGTCTTGCCCTCTCACTCACATCCTTCACAAAGTGTGTGGATGCAGCAGTGACGCCGTGGAGACTTTGGGGTGTCCGCATACTAAATTATATTGATGATTGGTTAATACTGGCTTAATCGTTGCATGAAGGAGCTTTCTCCATTACAGAAAACCACCTATCTAGGCATAGTATGGGATTCGGCTATTATGCAGGCGCAGTTGTCCCCTGTTTGTGTCGAATTCATCCTTACGGCCGTCAAGAGAGTGAGAGAAGGCCAGTCACTCACTGTGAAGCAGTTTCAAAGACTGCTGAGTCTGATGGCGGCAGTGTCCAATGTGATTCCACTTGCCCTCCTGCACATGAGACCCCTCCGTTGGAGGCTCATGGCTCGAGGGTTTTTCTCAGAGGGGCAATCCACGCTGTATAATCAAGGTAATGCAGTAAGCTCCAAGTACCTTAGATGTGTGGAGAGATCCCGGGTTTCTGTCTCAGGGCCATGTGCTGGGAGTTCCTGGTCACCGCGTTACGCTCACAACAGATGATTTCCTCACGGGCTGGAGAGCTCCGCCCAAGGTCTCTGGGAAAAGCCCCATCAGACATGGCACATTAATTGCCTAGAGATGCTGGCTGCTGGCCGTGCTTTAAGCATTGCTGCACCTGTATGCCTTTCCCACACGGCTCCTGGGAGTTCTGGAGAGAGTTCGACGGGGTCCGTCTCCTTCTGGTGGCCCCACGGCCCTTCTCAAACACTCTCTCTGGGAGATACCTTTTAAGGAGGGATCTTCTCTCTTAGTCAAGGGGCACAGGATGTCACCAGTGCCCAGAGCTGTGGAAGCTGTGGCTGTGGCTCCTGAAGTGGCTGTGGCCCCTGAAGGGGGCCATTGCAGCTTATCATGCCCCCCTCAAGGGGCAGTCATTGGGTAAGAACTCGTTAGTGACACGTTTCCTCCGCGGTACCCAGAGGCTGAGGCCTCTGGTATGATCTAGAGTGCCTGCATGGGGTTTGCCCATTGTTTTGGAGGCCCTGTCTGAGCCTCCCTTTGAGCCATTGACTGAGATGCCTTTGAGGTTCCTCACAATCAAGACTGTGTTACTCTTGGCCATCTCCTTTCTCAAGAGAGTAGAAGACCTTCAGGCCTTCTTTGTGGGCCCTTCTTCTCTGGAGTTCACTCCAGGTATAGCCAGTGCCTACCTTCTAGACCAGGGTATGGTAGTCAAGTCAAGTCAAGTTTATTTCTATAGTGCTTTTCACAAGAGACATTGTCTCAAAGCAGCTTTACAGAATTTTAAGCGTTAAGGTGAATAGTGTGCATTTATCCCTGATGAGCAGCCATGGTGACTGTGGCAAGGAAAAACTCTCTTAGATGTTATAAGGAACAAAAGTAATTTCAATAGAAACAATAAAAAATGTAAATAAAACCAAATAAAAAAGAGGCAAAGAGGCAAAACAACCACCTGTAATCAGGTGTGTGATCAGTAGCACGTGATCAAGATGGACTTGCACTGGCTGTTTCTGTCAATATTCCTGACATTAACAGAAATACTCCAGCATAGATTCTTTCTTCTTTTTTTTCCTAAAATTTTGCACATAAATAAGTTAATATTAATCAATAATATACAAATCAATAAATCAAATAATAAGTATTTCTTAACAAATGTTTCTTGGTTTTTTTTTTATGTTTCTGAGAGGATCTGTAGGTAAACACTTTATAACTTCACTTGAAGCCCAACTTCTGAAATACATTAAAATGCAGCAATGACATGTTTAAATCAATGTTACTATTATATGTTTCGCTGTAATTTTATATTTTATCAAAATAAATGATCAAATAGCTCACTGCAGCACTCTTCTGTGCATTTATATATCTCAAACAGTTTTTGTAGCCCAAAGACATAGCAACAGTGCATATATATATATATATATTGAATTCAGGCATAGGTTTCATGTAGGTTTCATAAAGCTTCTTAAGGCTTTTATAAGTTACAGGAGTTTTAAAGCTCCCATTGGCGTCTCTTTGTGTTTATCTGCTTTTATAGTTTAATACAGGATTCTTTAAGCTACTGCTATATAACTCATATTAGCTTATTATAGACTTTTAGAGTTTTTAGAGACTTCTAATGTTTCCTGTTTGTTTTGAGCTTCACCCATGACTTTGATTGTCGTATTTATTATTATTCATGACAAAAATGTCATGCTTTAACTATTATAAATGATTAGGCTTCTATAGTTTGCTGAAGAGTTTTGTAGTTTGTATAGACTCCTATAGATTTTCTATACGCTTCTATAGTTTTCCATACACTTCTATATTATTCTATATGCATCTATATTTTTCTATACACTACTATAATTTTCTAAAAGCTTCTATTGTTTTCCATAGGCTTCAATAGTTTTCCATACACATTTATATTTTTCTATACGCCTCTATAGTTTTCCATACACTTCTATAGTTTTCTATACACTTTTATAATTTTCCATATGTTTCTATATTTTTCCATACGCTTCTACAGTTTTTCATACGCTTCTCTAGTTTTTTATACACTTTTATAGTTTTCCATACACTTCTCTAGATTTTTATACACTCCTATAGTTTTCCATACACTTCTCTAGTTTTTTATACACTCCTATAGTTTTTCATACACTTCTCTAGTTTTTTATACACTTCTATAGTTTTCCATATGCTTCTCTAGTTTTTTATACACTTCTATAGTTTTCCATATGCTTCTCTAGTTTTTTATACACTTCTATAGTTTTCCATACACTTCTCTAGTTTTTAATACACTTCTCTAGTTTTTTATACACTTCTATAGTTTTCCATATGCTTCTCTAGTTTTTTATACACTCCTATAGTTTTTCATACACTTCTCTAGTTTTTTATACACTTCTATAGTTTTCCATACACTTCTCTAGTTTTTAATACACTTCTCTAGTTTTTTATACACTTCTATAGTTTTCCATATGCTTCTCTAGTTTTTTATACACTTCTCTAGTTTTTTATACACTTCTCTAGTTTTTCATACACTTCTCTAGTTTTTTATACACTCCTATAGTTTTTTATACACTTCTATAGTTTTTTATACACTTCTATAGTTTTTCATACACTTCTCTAGTTTTTTATACACTCCTATAGTTTTTTATACACTTCTCTAGTTTTTTATACACTTCTATAGTTTTCCATACACTTCTCTAGTTTTTAATACACTTCTCTAGTTTTTTATACACTCCTATAGTTTTTCATACACTTCTCTAGTTTTTAATACACTTCTCTAGTTTTTTATACACTCCTATAGTTTTTCATACACTTCTCTAGTTTTTTATACACTCCTATAGTTTTTCATACACTTCTCTAGTTTTTTATACACTTCTATAGTTTTCCATATGCTTCTCTAGTTTTTTATACACTTCTCTAGTTTTTTATACACTTCTCTAGTTTTTAATACACTTCTCTAGTTTTTTATACACTTCTATAGTTTTCCATACACTTCTCTAGTTTTTAATACACTTCTCTAGTTTTTTATACACTTTTGTTTTATGCTTCTCTAGTTTTTTATACACTTCTATAGTTTTTCCATATGCTTCTCTAGTTTTTTATACACTTCTATATTTTATTGCTTCTTAGTTTTTTATACACTCCTATAGTTTTTAATACACTTCTCTAGTTTTTTATACACTTCTATAGTTTTCCATATGCTTCTCTAGTTTTTTATACACTCCTATAGTTTTTAATACACTTCTCTAGTTTTTTATACACTCCTATAGTTTTTCATACACTTCTCTAGTTTTTTATACACTTCTATATTTTTCCATACACTTCTCTAGTTTTTTATACACTCCTATAGTTTTTCATACACTTCTCTAGTTTTTTATTTTATAGTTTTCATATGCTTCTCTAGTTTTTTATACACTTCTATAGTTTTCATATCACTTCTCTAGTTTTTAATACACTTCTCTAGTTTTTTATACCTTCTCTAGTTTTTTTATACCACTTCTCTAGTTTTTAATACACTTCTCTAGTTTTTTATACACTTCTATAGTTTTCCATATGCTTCTCTAGTTTTTTATACACTTATAGTTTTCATCTCTAGTTTTTTATACACTTCTATAGTTTTTCATATGCTTCTCTAGTTTTTTATACACTCCTATAGTTTTTAATACACTTCTCTAGTTTTTTATACACTTCTATAGTTTTCCATACACTTCTCTAGTTTTTTATACACTCTATATTTTTAATACACTTCTCTAGTTTTTTATACACTTCTATATTTTTCCATATGCTTCTCTAGTTTTTATACACTCTCTAGTTTTTATACACTTCTCTATTTTTTATACACTTCTATAGTTTTTCATATCTTCTCTAGTTTTTTATACACTTCTATAGTTTTCCATACACTTCTCTAGTTTTTAATACACTTCTCTAGTTTTTTATACACTTCTATAGTTTTTATACACTCTCTAGTTTTTATACACTTCTATAGTTTTCATATGCTTCTCTAGTTTTTATACACTCCTATAGTTTTTAATACACTTCTCTAGTTTTTATACACCTTCTATAGTTTTTCATATGCTTCTCTAGTTTTTTATACACTTCTATAGTTTTCCATACACTTCTCTAGTTTTTCATACACTTCTCTAGTTTTTAATACACTTCTCTAGTTTTTTATACACTTCTATAGTTTTTCATATGCTTCTCTAGTTTTTTATACACTTCTATAGTTTTCATACACTTCTCTAGTTTTTCATACACTTCTCTAGTTTTTATATCTTCTCTAGTTTTTTATACACTTCTATAGTTTTTCATATGCTTCTCTAGTTTTTTATACACTTCTATAGTTTTCCATACACTTCTCTAGTTTTTTATACACTTCTATAGTTTTTCATATGCTTCTCTAGTTTTTTATACACTTCTATAGTTTTCCATACACTTCTCTAGTTTTTTATACACTTCTCTAGTTTTCCATACACTTCTCTAGTTTTTTATACACTTCTATAGTTTTTCATATGCTTCTCTAGTTTTTTATACACTTCTATAGTTTTCCATACACTTCTCTAGTTTTTTATACACTTCTATAGTTTTTCATATGCTTCTCTAGTTTTTTATACACTCCTATAGTTTTTAATACACTTCTCTAGTTTTTTATACACTTCTATAGTTTTTCATATGCTTCTCTAGTTTTTTATACACTCCTATAGTTTTTAATACACTTCTCTAGTTTTTTATACACTTCTATAGTTTTTCATATGCTTCTCTAGTTTTTATACACTTCTATAGTTTTTCCATACACTTCTCTAGTTTTTATACACTTCTCTAGTTTTTTATACACTTCTATAGTTTTTCATATGCTTCTCTAGTTTTTTATACACTTCTATAGTTTTAATACACTTCTTAGTTTTTTATCACTTCTATAGTTTTTAATACACTTCTCTAGTTTTTTATACACTCCTATAGTTTTTCATACACTTTTCTAGTTTTTTATACACTTCTATAGTTTTTCATATGCTTCTCTAGTTTTTTATACACTCCTATAGTTTTTAATACACTTCTCTAGTTTTTTATACACTTCTATAGTTTTTCATATGCTTCTCTAGTTTTTTATACACTTCTATAGTTTTCCATACACTTCTCTAGTTTTTCATACACTTCTCTAGTTTTTAATACACTTCTCTAGTTTTTTATACACTTCTATAGTTTTTCATATTGCTTCTCTAGTTTTTTAATACACTCCTATAGTTTTTAATACACTTTCTATGTTTTTTTTTTATACACTTTATATTTTTATACACTTCTCTAGTTTTTTATACACTTCTATAGTTTTCATATGCTTCTCTAGTTTTTTATACACTTCTATAGTTTTTCATACACTTCTCTAGTTTTTATACACTTCTATAGTTTTCAATACCTTCTCTAGTTTTTTTATACACTTCTATAGTTTTTCATATGCTTCTCTAGTTTTTTATACACTCTATAGTTTTTCATATCTTCTCTAGTTTTTTATACACTTTTTTTTTTCTTCTCTAGTTTTTTATACACTTCTATAGTTTTCATAGCTTCCTCTTAGTTTTTTATACACTCCTATAGTTTTTCATATGCTTCTCTAGTTTTTATACACTTCTATAGTTTTTAATACATTCTCTAGTTTTTATACACTTCTATAGTTTTCCATATGCTTCTCTAGTTTTTTATACACTTCTATAGTTTTTATAACTTTATGTTTTTATATTCTCTAGTTTTTTATTACACTCTATAGTTTTCCATAGCTTCTCTAGTTTTTTTTTATACACTTCTATAGTTTTCATATGTTCTCTAGTTTTTTATACACTTCTATAGTTTTTCCTATGCTTCTCTAGTTTTTTATACACTTCTATATTTTCATATGCTTCTCTAGTTTTTATACACTCTATAGTTTTCCATACACTTCTCTAGTTTTTTATACACTTCTATAGTTTTCCATATGCTTCTCTAGTTTTTTATACACTTCTATAGTTTTCCATACACTTCTCTAGTTTTTTATACACTTCTATAGTTTTCCATATGCTTCTCTAGTTTTTTATACACTTCTATAGTTTTCCATATGCTTCTCTAGTTTTTTATACACTTCTATAGTTTTCCATATGCTTCTCTAGTTTTTTATACACTTCTATAGTTTTCCATATGCTTCTCTAGTTTTTTTATACCACTTCTATAGTTTTCCATAGCTTCTCTAGTTTTTTTATACACTTCTATAGTTTTCCATATGCTTCTCTAGTTTTTTATACACTTCTAT
Organism: Silurus lanzhouensis; assembly: GCA_039877035.1. NCBI lineage: Eukaryota > Metazoa > Chordata > Actinopteri > Siluriformes > Siluridae > Silurus > Silurus lanzhouensis. The sequence goes on along the minus strand of JBCEWE010000461.1, from coordinate 525 downwards.
AGTTTTCCATACACTTCTCTAGTTTTTTATACACTTCTATAGTTTTCCATATGCTTCTCTAGTTTTTTATACACTTCTATAGTTTTCCATACACTTCTCTAGTTTTTTATACACTTCTATAGTTTTCCATATGCTTCTCTAGTTTTTTATACACTTCTATAGTTTTCCATACGCTTCTCTAGTTTTTTACACTTCTATAGTTTTCCATACTCTCTGTTTTTTATACACTTCTATAGTTTTCATACACTTCTTTAGTTTTTTATACACTTCTATAGTTTTCCATACGCTTTTAGTTTTTTATACACTTCTATAGTTTTTCATACACTTTTCTAGTTTTTTATACACTTCTATAGTTTTCATACGCTTTCTAGTTTTTTATACACTTCTATAGTTTTTCATACACTTTCTAGTTTTTTATACACTTCTATAGTTTTTCATACGCTTTTCTAGTTTTTTACACTTCTATAGTTTTCATACACTTTTCTAGTTTTTATACACTTCTATAGTTTTTTCATACGCTTTTCT
>JBCEWE010001592.1:15000-26065 GCA_039877035.1 Silurus lanzhouensis | reverse complement strand
CACGTGTATGTTACGGTACAGTGAAATTCTTTCTTTGCGTATCCCTGCGATGTTAGGAAGCTGGGGTCAAAGCACACGGTCAGCCATGATACAGTGCTCCTGGAAGACAGAGAGTTAAGGGCCTTGCTCAAGGGCCCAAGAGTGGCAGCTTGGCGATACAGAGGCTCAAACCCCCAACTTTCTGATCAGTAACCTAGAGCATTAACCACTGAGCTGCCACTCCCCCTGCTTAAAATAAATAAACATACTACGAGACAGACAGACAGACAGACAGATAGATAGATAGATGTATTGTCATTGCATAGTACAGGAACACAGCAACGAAATGCAGTTTAGCATCTACCATAATATATAAATGTAATCAACAACATGTCAGAGTTGTGCATCATCACGTACATTTATATATCATAGCAAAAAACAATATGGCGTTGTATCACCAGCTGCTGTTTCAAGCATTGAATAGACGTGTGGAACAGCGACACCATGTGGCCAAACAGAGAGGTACACAGTGGAAGCACGGGGGAATGAAACTATTCACATGCTCTAATCGGTCACTTATTGTGTAGAAATATTATTAATCTAATATTATAATTATTATTTATATTATTATTACAAAAAAAACTTACCCAAAATAAAGTCTAACACCACAACCCTAACTACACTTTCTCATGCTTTGTCATAATTAGCAAGTGTGATTATTAGCTAACGGCAATTGATGCTAATTGATTTAAAACAAGTCTGTGAAGTGTTTTAAAGAAAAATTAAACCCTCCATTTAACTAATTCAAATTTATTTTTAATTATTTTTTACATTTCAAACTGAATTCAAAGTCGGAGTGACGTCCTTTATGATCGAACTGACTCGGTTTCTTACCCATTTTATTTCATTCTTGGGTGGTTTCTGTTTGTGGACATACAGGGTGGGTGAAAAGTAACTAGGCATTCAAAATTGGTAATAAAGTCATATTTCTTAACAAAAATGTATAAAAACAATTTGTACATGTCCTTTATTACATAGCATTTTAATGTAGGCCCAAGTGGCGTCAACCAGTTTCCTTATTCCGTCCCTTCAAGTCCTCCATTGAGCGAGGCTTTGTCCTCTACACTTCCTCCTTTCTTTCCCTGTGGGGCTCAGCAATCACATAGGGTGAAATCTGGACTTCTTGGAGGCTATTCATGAGGTCCGTGTCTTTCCAGCCAACATCCTGGAAACGCTGGAAAACCACGTACGCAAAATGTGGTGGTGCACCGTCCTGCCTGAAAATAAGGTCACAAGATTTACAGCCAGTAAACATCACCTAGTTACATTTCACCCTGTAAAGTTTAGCCATCTTATTAAAAGTGCATGTTTCCACTGAACCTTCTGTCATCATCTCAGCTGTTTTTTTACGATGTTTGACTTTTGCCAGATTTGCAGCATAAAGAGACATTTTTTTTAGGAAAATTTGAAACTTTCTAATACAGTTCACACACACACACAACACACACACACAACACACAACCACACACACACACACAACACACCAGTACAAGAAGTGTGTGTGCAGTTTGCATTAGTGCAATTGTAAAATGACTTATTTTAACACGTCAGTCATTTTATTTGTAAAAGTAGAAGAGCAAGATTTTATTAAACAAATGATTCAACTCGCAGAGCTGCACTGTTCGCATTAATATACTCGATCCTAAAGAAAGAACTCGTTACAAATCACTGGAATCATGTGGAAGCGGATCAGAAAGGGGCACGTGTCCGGTTTTGTTTTCTTAAACAAATTTATTAGTTCTTGTCAAATATTTTTCACCCGCGCTAGTCGGAGTAGCGAATTCCCAAGACGACAAACGCCTCGTCGCGCTCTGGGAACATGTCCACCTTAACGAGGAAAAGAAGCACGTTTGTTGCCAGGTGTACCGTAACACCTAACACCTGGATTCATCCAGACAGCAAACACACAGACACACAGCTGTAATAAAACTATATTTATAAATAAAACAACAACTCTGCTCGGAATTTTTTCCCCTCAACAAACAAAAAAACGACAAACCCAAAACATGAACGCCAAACCAACCAAAAAAAAAAAAAAAGCTACAAAACACACTACAAGCAGGTGAAACGCGTGAAGGCGGCACGTGTCGATAACGCTCCATTTTCCCTGGTCATTATATACACGGCGATTACAGAAGGAATAAAGCATTAGGTTCTGGACACACGTGGTTGTGGAGCTTGAACACCAGATATTGAAGATGAAAACGATGAAGAATGAGGTGTTTCAAGGGAATTTTTTTTCCACGCTTCACACCAAAAAATGAAAACACTTAATTTCTTACTCAATGGAAAATGTGAATGAAATGATATAAAACGTAGGCAGTTAATCTTCTAAACGACCGCTAACAGATTCAGGGTGCGTATAGCAACCTCATGCTCCAGCTAAGTGGGCGGGGCCTATTATTATATGTTACTAGTCATGACGTTGTGTCACTGCAGAGATCCAGCTGTGACCTTTGGGTGTTATTTTGTGTCTCGCATCACTAATTAGAGTGAATTACTGACATCAACGTTTCCTTCGTATACAAAAAATTAATAAAATTTAAAAAATCCGCTTTAGAGGCCTTTATTCCTTTACTAACTTAAAATCAGTTCAATACACCACCTATGAGGCATGTTTGACCATAACTTCATTAATAATTGTGTTTGTTTTATTAAAAACTCTGTTTTACTAAAATGTAAAACGTTCCGCGGACGTCTGGAAGCCCCACATATACACGTCGAGGATGATTAAAACATTTCAGCAGTGATTATCGGCACGTGCCTCTACTACCTACATGTTGAAAAAAGAACCGAAAAAAAAGAAACCTGGGTTTGTATTGTATGTTATAAAGTCTAAATTGTATTTAAATAACGCTAGTTCCAGGGCTACGAGGGTTACGGAGCGTACGCTACGGTTATTTTAAATGCGATTCTTCTTTACAGTATGTTAATGAAGGTCAGGACCCGGGCGTGGTCACATGATGTCGACGAACAGCTCTCCGTTGGCGGTGAGGCAGGAGCGGCGCGAGCCCGAGAGTTCGGAAGGCACGTGGGCGAGGTGGCGTGTTCCGGACATGCTGCCGTACGCGTGAGAGTGCGAGCGTGAGCTGCGGATGCTGCCTTCGCTCGGTGCTCGCTCCAAGCGCAAGTCGAACTGTGGGGCGTCGGCTACGTCGTTCATCAGCGCCGCCCCCGAACCGGAGGTCATCTTCACCTCTGTCCGAGTCCAGCTGCAGTTCGAACCGCTGCTTCCTGAATCGGGTAACAGAACACACACACACACACACACACACACACACACACACACACACACACACACAGTGTTGGTCTTCAGGCTGAGACTAAGAACTAAACTATTTACAATTCAAAAGATGCTGATTTTTCCTCGTTTGCTTTAATGCCAGGTGGGAATATTTTTGCGGTGAAGGACTTTACCCTCACTGTGGTGACTCCCGGCGCTTCCTCCGCCCGGCTCGGCGTGATGGTGAGGTACGTCGTGCAGCGAGGGTGGGTACTGATACGGGAAGCTGGGCCAGGGAGCCTCGGCCGGGTGGAGGAGAGGAGCGAGTGTGTCCTGATCAGACGCTCCGCTTGAACCGTCATGCTCCTGCAGGGACAAGTGCGCCATATCTGCAACCACACACACACACACACACACACACACACACACACACACACACACACACACACACACAGGGAACGTCATGAACATGTACCACCCAAAACGACAATTGACTGAAAACAGGAAGTCACGTCATCGATAAACACAAAAAATTATATGTAAACGTGTGTGCGCGCATGTGTGTGTGTGTGTGTGTGTGTGTGTGTGTGTGTGTGTGTGTGTGTGTGTGTGTGAGAGAGAGACTCACTGCCGGATAAATCCCCGAACACGTAGTAGCACTGCTCGGAGAAGGTGATCTTGTTGACGGTGTGGCGGATGAATCCAGCCTTCAGCAGGTTACTGCCGTATTTCCGAGCCTCCCTTCTGTCTGCAAAACCCTCCACGTGATGGAAGAGCCAGTCGACCACATCTGAACCTGTACACACACACACACACACACACACACACTGAGTTTACTACAGAGATCCAAAAATAACCTTGTGGTCCAGGTAAAACACACACACACACACACACACACACACACACACACACACACACACACACACACACACACACACACACACACAGTATTTGTACCTATAAAGGCGTTGGCGATAGTGATTTTTAGCCACATCCTGTCTCGAACCTCCAGACCAGAGTCAGGACAGGCCATTGCCTTGGCAACGGTTGCCATGTCACTATGGACTGACAGGTGGTAGTCATCAAACCCTGAGGAGGGGAAAAATAACGATTGGAAAAAGTTTGAACTAAAAACGGCCTCCGAGCAAAGCAAGAAAAAAAACATTTAAAAGCAAAATATTTATTTAACAGGAACTTTTTCCCTTCAGCAGCAAAATGGGGACCCTGGAAAAACCCTCACACATTCCAGTCTTCTGAAACACACTCTAATGGGGCTTTAACAACTCAACACTAACCTACTCAACACTAACCTACTCAACACTAACCTACTCGACTCGACACTAACTAGCTCCACACTAGCTCTGCTCTCTTCTCCCCCTAGTGGTGGACTGTAGATCTGTAGTTTATCAAGCAGTAAATAGTTTCATGATCTTACTCTCTGTCTCAGGTATGGAGCTGGAGATGGAGGAGCTGGTGGAGGTCACTGTGCTCATGGAGGGGCTCATGCCATAGGGAGGGTAGATTCCAGTCATGGCCGCCGTGTGAGACACCCAGGCTGCAGGGTCGATCGGGCGAATGGGTTCACCTGGGGAGGAGAGCGGAGGTTAGGACCAACATCATGTCCAATGTCCCCTTCAACAAACAAATGGTTCGCTTCAAATAGAATCAAAGCTTTGCTATAATACAGTGTGTGTGTGTGTGTGTGTGTGTGTGTGTGTGTGTGTGTGTGTGTGTGTGTGTGTGTGTGTGAGAATATACTCACTCCGGGGAGTAAAGCAGTTGTTAGGATTTGGATCCCAGCACTTTGCCACCGTCAGAGAGACAGGTCTGCAAAAACACACACACACACACGCGCGCACGCACACGCACGCACACACACACACGCACAGAGCACAAACCCAGACATGCTTCACATCTCAGTAACAAAATGTTATAAATATTATAAAAATACCAGAATTCCTCATTCGCACATGGACACATGGAACACACACACACACACACACACACACACACACACACACACACACACACACACACACACACCAGACTCACCCAGGTTTATGTACGATGTCCCTCAGCACACGCACCGCATCATCGTTGCACATGTTCTCAAAGTTTATATCGTTCACCTGGGGAAAAAAAAATAAAAAAATCCAGTTATGATGTAATGTTTAAAGCTCAAAGCTCCGCCCACCACAACAGACAGGCATGAGTAAGCTCCGCCCCCTCACCTGCAGCAACATGTCGCCTGGCTCGATGCGTCCGTCAGCTGCCACGGCGCCGCCTTTCATGATGGAGCCGATGTAGATGCCTCCGTCCCCTCGCTCGTTACTCTGACCCACGATGCTGATGCCCAGGAAGTTATACTTCTCTAAAAACACCCGCGATCGGAGAAAACGTGAGAAAACGTTTACGTGCATGTGCACTGGGGGAAATGTGCGTGTGTGGGGAGGCGGGCGAGACTCACCCATGTTTAATGTGACCGTGATGATGTTCAGGGACATGGTGGAGTCGGTGATGCTGCTGAAGGATGATGACTGAACAGAGACAAAGGGAAGTAATAAATATGACGAAGGTGCGTTTTTTTTCCCATATAAGATACACGTGAATAATTTCCTCGCCCGTCTCACCCTCTCCATGTGATGGGGTTTGGGTTTCCGTCTCCGGCGCCGGTGTCGCCTCATCATACGTGATGAGCCGCTCTGTTCTGTCGCGCTGCTGAAACTGAGAGATGGGACACCATAATCAGCATGACATCATCCCCTAAAGGGATCAAACTCACGAGTGTGGGATGTTTGGTGCCAAAGCAGGAAGTGAAGCTGGAAAGTGAAACAGGAAGTGAAGATTCTCACCGGCTGGTAGAACCGTCATCGTCAGAGTCGAAGCAGCTGCTGGACTCCAGCTCACTGCTCATGAGAGACGAGCGGCTGTCACACACGTCGTAGCCTCCGAGCTCCATCCCTCTGCCCACACGCGAGTAACCGTTCATCCTCGCACCTGCAGGGGGCAGCATCGAGCACATACGTGCATCAAACACCAGCTTCTTAATGATTTCTGTCTTTCTTTCTTTAAATCTAATCAGACGAATTACACTAGAATAGGCTCAGCAGGTAAGATATTAGACTTCTGATCTGTAGGTTATGGGTTCAAATCCCAGCAGAGCCATATTGCCTTTAAACTACAGCTGTACAACTACAATATAAATATATATATATATATATATACTTATATATATATATATATATATATAAGTAACAGGATAAGATCTTCCCACAAATACTGTACATGTACATTTTAATAATATGATACGTATATACATAGATTATTTAAAATGCACAGAAATCAACCAATCAGAAGAGGGCTCATTTACATCGATTATCTTAAAGGGACAGTAACCAATACTCTGAAAACAGGAACGCTAAAATTAAAACTCACTTCGGTCAAACAGCAAGAACCTAAAGTTTACCTTAAACACACACACACACACACACACACACACACACGACCTTCGAACATCCCATATAAACAGATTTCCTGTCTGCATTCCTGCCAGTTGTGTTATCTAAAACAGGACTAACTCAATAAACCGGTGGAATGTGAATCTCAAACCCGAGTGGGCGTGGTTAACGTCACACACACACACACACACACACACACACACACACACACACACACACACACACACGGTAATAAAATAAACATCAAACAATGATTTTGATAAAAAAGTGGACTACTTTTACTATAGTCTTATAGGTTTGGATATCGCCATGACGATCAGTGTACAATAACGGTTCAGCAACACGGTGGTCACTGTCCAACACTGCATTCGTGCCGACACTGTAACCATGGCAACAATCTAACCAGTAGTAGCTACTAACTAACTTACTAGTTTTTTTTTTATTAAAGTATTGAAGATTGTGCAAATCATTATGTCGGATTCTCTTCATATTCACAGTCTTTTATTTTTATTTTTTTATCTGCAACCCGGCATCTGATTGGTGGAGAATAATTTTAGAAAGCGTAGTGGAATTCTGTGTTTTTTAGCTCCTGTGTTTACCCGAGTGATCGTGCGAATGTTTCTTGCGTGGACGGTCTCTCTCCCTCCGGTGAGACACCACCGAGTCTGTCTCCGTCTCATCGTCTGCACCGTGTCTGCTGCCTGCGGCTTTGGGACTGAAGGAGAAAAAAAAGTATTTGGACACCTGTCTTTCTCAACCAAATGGAGTTCTTCCACAAAACATTCCCATAAAACTGGAGACACACAATTGTATCGGACGTCTTTGGATGCAGGAGCATGAACTTTTGCCTTCACTTGAACTAGGAGACCCCAAATCTATTGAAGATGCCCCTGTGCACAAAACTAGGGGCCATGAAGATCTGCTTTCCATGGGTTGGAAGATGTGGAGGATCTACTGCTCAAGAGCTTTTGAGCACCTTTAGGATTAATGTGAACACTGACTGCACCCCAGGACTCCTCACCCACATCAGTACCTGACTTTACTAAACACCCTTGTAGCTGAATAAATCTCCACAAAATCTAGTGGAACATCTTCCCAGAAGAGTGGAGCTCATTATAACAGCACATGAGGACTAATTGTGGAATATGATGTACAGGGTGAGTGATGGGATCATGATGTTTGAGTGTAGAGATGTGAGAAGATACGCACTGAAACGACGGAGGTCTGGAGTCCCGATGCCCTGAGACCGCTCCCCAGACGGCGGAGGCTCTGACTGACTCTCCGCCACCGGAGCATCCGTCTGAGTGCGAGCCGTCAGCTGACACCAGCTTCACACGGGAGAGACACACACACACACACACACCACACACACACACATCTTAGTCAGCTGTTAGGTCATGAAAGAGATGACATCACAAGAGCAGCTTCTTCACACACAAACACACTCGACACGTTTTCACAGTAACCCATCAGAACCGTAACCTCCTGGCAGAGGCAACCATGCTTCAGGGATTTAAAAAAAAAGAAAAAAAGAAAAGAAAAAAAGACATCATCAAAGCTTCACGACATCATTAGCAGGAGAACCCGCAACGTTCACACATGGTTCCTTCTGACCATGAACACATGTTCTAGATCTGATTTTTTTTTTATCCCAGGAGGATCTTCTCATCCCTGTGCATTCTTGATTTCTGAGTGGCGTTCTTGTCAGGTATTTGCAAACTTCAGTTTTTTTGTTTTTTTGGATGTCTCTGAACAGCTCCAGATGTTCGCAAAAATTTCCTACAGTGGTAGCTGTGCACAGGGTTCTTTTTCCGACCACTTACCCAACCTGTGCAGGTCAACATCCAGGTGTTTATGAGTTCGAGGGAAACAGGAAGTGGTTTAAAGCCACTTAAAGATGTGCGACGGGTAACCCAACAGCGATCCTGTTAGCGGCTATTCTGGGGGACCAATACTTTTGCTCCAAGTGAAATTATAACCAACAGTTTTACCACGAATCCGATTCGCTTTGTATGAGCTGAGACAAACTACATCTCTTTTATATTCCTGAAGCCTGCAGATGTTTCCCCATCTGGAGGGAATTCCAGCTGGGAACGGCATTGTGTATGCGTGAGTGTTTAGAAAGTATGAATCAAACTCGGTGCAAACACAGTAAGTATCTCCAGACCTCCAGCACAAGATCTCCTGCGTGAAATCCACCACATGCTTTTCACAACTTTTCAGGATGAATTCCGTTTCCGTGGCGACGAAATCCGACCGAAAGCCGCCGCTGCTGTTTTTCTCGGCGATCTTGTGTTCATATTGAGAGAATTTGACATAAAGTGGAGAACATTCACTCCGTTCACTCGTATTAACCTCAAATATTCATTTATTATTGTGTTTAGAGTATAAGGTGTGTGTGGGTATGTGTGTGTTTAGTGTGTGTGTGTGTAGTATAAAAGTTGTATGTGTGTGTTTAGTATATAAGGTGTGTGTTTAGTATATAAGGTGTGTGTGTAGTATATAAGGTGTGTGTGTGTGTGTGTTTAGTGTATAAGGTGTGTGTGTGTGTGTGTGTTTAGTGTATAAGGTGTGTGGGTATGTGTGTGTTTAGTGTGTGTGTGTGTAGTATACAAGGTGTGTGTGTGTTTAGTATATAGGGTGTGTGTGTGTAGTATAAAAGGTGTATGTGTGTGTTTAGTATATAAGGTGTGTGTGTGTGTGTGTGTTTAGTGTATAAGGTGTGTGTGGGTATGTGTGTGTTTAGTGTGTGTGTGTGTAGTATATAAGGTGTGTGTGTGTTTAGTATATAGGGTGTGTGTGTGTGTAGTATATAAGGTGTGTGTGTGTGTTTAGTATATAGGGTGTGTGTGTGTAGTATATAAGGTGTGTGTTTAGTATATAAGGTGTGTGTGTAGTATATAAGGTGTGTGTGTAGTATATAAGGTGTGTGTGTGTGTGTTTAGTGTATAAGGTGTGTGTGGGTATGTGTGTTTAGTGTGTGTGTGTGTGTGTGTAGTATACAAGGTGTGTGTGTGTTTAGTATATAGGGTGTGTGTGTGTGTAGTATATAAGGTGTGTGTGTGTGTGTTTAGTATATAGGGTGTGTGTGTGTAGTATATAAGGTGTGTGTTTAGTATATAAGGTGTGTGTGTAGTATATAAGGTGTGTGTGTGTGTGTTTAGTGTATAAGGTGTGTGTGTGTATGTGTGTGTTTAGTGTGTGTGTGTGTGTAGTATACAAGGTGTGTGTGTGTTTAGTATATAGGGTGTGTGTGTGTAGTATAAGGTGTGTGTGTGTGTGTGTGTGTGTGTGTTTAAGAGGTGTGTGTGTGTGTGTGTGTGTTTAGTATATAGGGTGTGTGTTTTTAGTATATGAGGTGTGTGTGTGTGTAGTATATAAGGTGTATGTGTGTGTTTAGTATATAAGGTGTGTGTTTAGTATATAGGGTGTGTGTGTGTAGCATATAAGGTGTGTGTGTGTGTGTGTTTAGTATATAAGGTGTGTGTTTAGTATATAAGGGGTGTGTGTGTGTGTGGGTGTGTGTGTGTGTGTGTTTAGTGTATAAGGGGTGTGTGTGTGTGTGTAGTATATAAGGTGTATGTGTGTGTTTAGTATATAAGGTGTGTGTTTAGTATATAGGGTGTGTGTGTGTGTAGTATATAAGGTGTGTGTGTGTGTGTGTTTAGTATATAAGGTGTGTGTTTAGTATATAATGTGTGTGTGTGTGTGTGTGTGTGTGTGTTTAGTGTATAAGGGGTGTGTGTGTGTGTGTAGTATATAAGGTGTGTGTTTAGTATATAGGGTGTGTGTGTGTGTAGTATATAAGGTGTGTGTGTGTGTGTGTGTTTAGTATATAAGGTGTGTGTTTAGTATATAATGTGTGTGTGTGTGTGTGTGTGTGTGTGTGTGTGTGTGTGTTTAGTGTATAAGGTGTGTGTGTGTTTAGTGTATAAGGGGTGTGTGTGTGTGTGTGTTTAGTATATAAGGTGTGTGTTTAGTATATAATGGGTGTGTGTGTGTGTGTGTGTGTGTGTGTGTGTGTTTAGTGTATAAGGGGTGTGTGTGTGTGTGTTTAGTATATGAGGTGTGTGTTTAGTATATAATGTGTGTGTGTGTGTGTGTGTTTAGTGTATAAGGGGTGTGTGTGTGTGTGTGTGTGTGTGTGTGTTTAGTGTATAAGGGGTGTGTGTGTGTGTGTGTGTGTGTGTGTTTAGTATATGAGGTGTGTGTTTAGTATATAATGTGTGTGTGTGTGTGTGTGTGTTTAGTGTATAAGGGGTGTGTGTGTGTATGTGTGTGTGTTTAGTGTATAAGGTGTGTGTTTAGTATATAATGGGTGTGTGTGTGTGTGTGTGTGTTTAGT
>JBCEWE010001592.1:0-12500 GCA_039877035.1 Silurus lanzhouensis | reverse complement strand
TGTGTGTGTGTGTGTCTCACCCAGCACACCACACGGCCGTTGTAGCAGGGCAGTTTGGCGTTGTCGTCCGTGATTTCCTCCTTGACCACACTACAGCAAAAGAATGAAAGAGACAATAACAGAATCAGACTGTGGACACGTGGGTGAGATTTTGCTCATCTGTAGGACGTCGATCTCCAAACCAGCAGTCGAACTCTGCTTTAATCCCACCAGAAAGACGGTGTGAATATATTAGAATAAATAAACACAACAAGGTCAGAGATAAAAGCCGAGATGAGCAAATATTCAAAAAGGCGTTGTCTCGCGAGACCACGACCGGGAGCTGGGATGGGCCCCGAACCCACAAACTCCTGGTCACTGGTGCAGGACCATCAGTACAAAAATAAATAAATCGCCACCTGGATTTTCAGGGATAAGAAGGGATTTTTAGGGGGGGTGTTACGCTGTATTTATTCCCACAGGAAACAGGAGATGTGGGAAGAACCTTTTTGATTTTTAATCGTCTGAAGAAAAATGACATTGTAGCTCACTTTTAAGAAAAAAATTTTTCATTTTAAAATACTTAATTTTAAAGATGCTCCTCCCACAGTGGGATGTAAGTGGCTCATTGGTGAAGTCGTTTTGTGGCATCACAACCTGCTATAATGCTTGACTCCGCCCCCAAAGGCAAACAGTAGTGTTGTTTGCGTTTGCTGATTGCTACGCCAGAGCTTTTATTTCCATGTAAAGATTTCTTGGTGTGTGAATTGTGGACCGGTGCTTTAGGAGGACCGGGGATCAGATTCAGACATGTACAGATTCAGAACTTTTGCACTTGACCATTTAGCTGAAGAAATATTCAAAGGAATAGGTTTTTTGGACTGTTTTTTTGTTTTTTGTTTTTTTAAAGATGTCGTCTTCATGCCAGTATGGTGGGCTGAGGTGTGAAGATGAACTTCTATGCTCCTGATTTATCTCCTCGTTCCGAGATAAAACACGTGTGAGCTTTGAAGCGAGCTGGAACCGATTTCACGCAGGGCAGCGCCGCTGTAAAACTGAGCATGTACTGCTGAATTCCACACTCGGCCCGAACCCACATTCCTATTCCAGCACACACACACACACACACACACACACACACACACACTCTTGGGACTGAGGTATATGAAGAGGCAGTGGAGATCTGGTTAAATCCTGCTGAAGAATCAGAACCTAAACCTGACATAGGGTTCATGTGATGAGTGTGATAAGTATCTTAAGCCAATACTTATATCTCTCAGTCCCTGCGGTTTAAAACGTGCCACACAGCATCGGAATGCGACCTCAATCCATACAGAAGACTCGGCTGATGTCCTGTTTAGCATGTTGTGATGTTGTATAGCCAGAACATGCTGAAACACACCAGACCAGACCAGACCAGACCAGACCAGACCTGTCACTAACAACAAGATTTAGAAACGTGTGGTGTTTTGAGATCAATGTCATAAACCTGATGGTGAAACTACACTGAGGGTATTGTTTATCTTTAGCTACTTCTTAGCTAGGTAGTGGTACAGTGGTTTAGCTGCTGGACTTCCCATTCCACTTCCGAGTTTAACTCTCAGTACCACCAAGCTGCCATTGCTGGGCCCTTGAGCAAGGCCCCTAACTTTCAACTGTTTTGGAAAAGGGTGTCCACCAACACTGTAAATGTAATGATATAACAGCTAGTACTGAGTGGCGTGAGCATGAAGAACGCTGTATTAACACTGCGTACAGAAATTCTTCATACCGTGGCACTTTTTTTTCTCTCCAACAAACTAACCAATGAGAATGAATTTCATCACTAAAGCAGGAAACACAATTCAACACGTCTCCTTTCACTGGAGCCACAACTGCACCTCCACATACATCATCTCCAGCAGAAGCATCCATATTCACCTCCTCACATCACCCCGGGGGGTCCTGCATTACGGTTTTCCTGGGGACTCGAAATGAAGGCAAGTTGTGTGTTTTTGTGCAAATTCTACAGAAAAGAAAACACAAAAGTATAAACGATTCATGAAAAATCTGAACAAATGTTTTGGCCAACCTGCTGCACCATGTCCAGCTTTTACTGTGTGTGTGTGTGTGTGTGTGTGTGTGTGTGTGTGTGTGTGTGTGTGTGTATCGAACAAAAGGAATCGTGTTCGTTCTGATATCCGGTTTTTCAGAACGCACGGTGTATCGTCCGGTAGCGACCGTGAGGGCACGCAGATGGCGACTGTGCACTGCGCATGCGCGGATCACAAAAGAACGTATTCAACGGACCACACACTCGTTTCAAAAAAAAAGGACAGAGAAAAAAAAAAAAACAGACCCAGAATACACCCCTGCGTTTCCTTAATAAAAAAAACCCGTACAAATACATCCGACTTTCCGAAAAGTTTTAGATCATAAATTTAGCGCATTTTTTTGTGTAGTCATGCAGCAGTTCTCACACACACACACCACACACACACACACACCAAAGCGAATACTTTTCCTCCCCGACTTTTCTTTATTTCGCTTCAACGCCGGTTTGAACAAACGTCGGAAACATTTCGGATGTTTTTGTTCTAAAATCGGAGGATGAGATGATCGAGAAGTTTACACATGAAAGAAGCCGAAGACCATGAAAGTCGCACAGCGCGCTACAAACAAACACACACACACACGCGCACGCACGCACGGAGTGGCAAAGAAAGAAAGAAAGTAAGTAAAGAAGTTTCACGCTCCAAAGAAAAAAAAAGGGGAAAAAAAATCAAACCCTCTCCTCACCCGAAATCATCGTCCATGGACTTGAAAAAAAACTTGTAGTTGGGTTTTTTGAGGGCATTTTTCAGGTCGGAGAGGGTAACCGAGTCCGCAGGGACGGAGATCTTCACCAGGTAAGGAGTCTCCTGCTCGTCCAGATGGTAGATCACTTTAGTTTCCCCCATGGCAGAGAGCCGGGGAGAGAGAGGACACGGTGGGCATCAGTGCCCCTCCAACACCCGGAGCAGATTTCCTTCACCTCCTCCTCCTCCTCTTTCTCCCTAAAACAAACCCCGACTTTTCCCCCTTCCTTTCTTCTCCGGGAGTTGCCAGGAAACCTTCCAACGCGCAAATCCGAACTACCCCCGAGTCCCGGTCCCTCTCTTCTTTTTCTCTTCCATTTCTCCAAGTCCCAATCACAAACAAATACGAGTTGAGGCGCTCAAGCAGCCCGTGTATGGTTTTTTTTCCCCCTCTTTCCTTCTCTCTTTCTCTCCAGCTCTGAAGCTCCTGCCTGGGTTTCTATTGCTTTGATTGATCGCAGTAGAAAAGGGTAACAGCCTGACCCGCGCCCTCTGGCGGCCAGGGGAGGAAGTGCGCATACTGAAGCTTTTAGAATAAATGGCACCAAGTATTTTATTTATTTATTGTTAATTTATATACATTATAATTGTTATTATACAGCGTGACTAGGAAGGCAACCAGAGAAAAACGACAGCAATGTCCTATAATATTTCATTATGTATTATTTCGATTTTGTTTTTTTTCTTCTTCTTTTTCTTTACTGTCATTCTGTAGACATTAATTTTCTACACAGTAATACAATCTTTAAATAATCTTATAACTGAATCATTAACAACTAGCAACTAAAATTTGCGATTAAACACTTAATATACCGCACAATAACTTCAAGAGCGCAATTATGACGTCATACGCCGGCGCGATTTTTTTAATTTTTATTTGTATTCCGCACGTTCAGCGATTATATAATTATTATAAAGATCGAGTTTTTTCAACTGATTCACAATAATATTCGTCAAAATCCTCCTGCTTAATGATTTAATATGTAAAACTGAACATTAATGATCTGTTATTTTACCCCAACATTCCTGTCGTGATAAAACATAACTGAAATATATAAATATATATATAATAAAACCCCTAAACAAATAAACATAAGATTTAAATTAACTACAAAATAATTAAATGTGACTTGTTTGGTAATTCGGTTTTCTAAAATTATTAAAAGTTTATTAAAGAATTATTATTTTTTTTAAATTAAATATATTTTTTAATCACCGCGGCGGGACGTCTCTGACACCGGAAGTAAATACGATGCCGATTACCGACTAAAACAAACCGCTTCCGTTTTCATTCGAATTGAAATTATAGTATAAACCGCGTCACATGTCGCGGTATTTTAATTAAATAATTACAAAAATAAGAGAATTTATGGAAAAGAATAAAAAATGTTAAAAGCATGCATCTGATGAAGGGGTTCACTTCCGGTATTAGGGTCGGCGCTATGACGTCATCAGACAGCGCCGTACGTAGCAGAGTCACCGTTATGAATACATTATATTCAATAGACCCCCCCCCACCACAAAAAAAAACAAACATTTGAAATAACAAATAATATAGAGAAGAGTTGGTCATATCCTTTTTTTTTTTTTTTAAAGCCTTTGTATCTGTAATACTTTAGTAGCCTGTAATTTTTTTTTTAATAATTAGCAAGCTAACTGAATAAAGTACATTTCCATAAGCATTTATCGTTTTATAAAACTCAATTGGCGAATAAAAACACACACGTTTATCACTCTTATTTAAAATAAAAATCCTTCCCATCATGGAGCTCAAAGTTCTCCAGGATCTGGATCTCTGGTTCCAGTCCTTCAGCATCGATCAAGATGAAGAAATACTTCGGTCATACATACTTCAGTTATTAATAAAAATATATACATTTTATTTCTTGATAAATATTGCTTTTTCCAAGCTAATTTTTGTTCTTACACAATTGTAAACGGTGTTGAATTCTGTATTTCTGTCTTTCGGTCTCTTGTACAACCTCCAGCAGCCCCAAAGCCCTTAAAAGTCTCTCATCGTTCAATACTTTAACAATTTTATAATAATCCACTCTAGTTTTATTCTCCTACACCTGGCATTCCGAGGCACTTGTTTGAAAAACACTCACACTTCCAGTTCATCCACAGAATAAAATCTCACATCCAGGAAATCAAACTTTATTAGAAATTATGTGGTGGGAAAAAAAAAAGCATTAAAAAGTTTGTACATAAACAGATGAAACTCACCTGCACGAACAATCACTTACTGACCTCCGAAATCAAACTACAACACAACACACTCCCGACTCACACGTCTTACAAATTCTCATTTCCAGATTCACAAAAAAAAAAAAAAAAAAAAAAAAAAACATCCCAAGCAGCAGATTTGATGGATTTTGATGTTTTATGGAACCTTTCCCTCTTTCCCCTCTTTTCTTTGGTGTTTTATTTGAGCAAATCCTGACACGCACCATACGATTAATACGCTCCGATAAAAAACGTCGAACGTGAGTACAAGTTGTTCCACAGCTGAAGTCGTGTCCTGTTCATCCACCTGCAACGAGAGAGAGAGAGAGAGAGAGAGAGGAGAGAGAGAGAGAGAGAGAGAGAGAGAGAGAGGAGAACAGTATTACACTTGATGTTTGAGACCACGCTGGATTTACACAGATGTTACACGAGTGTTCTTTTCGAGGCGGGAGAGTCAGGAGTCAGTGAGGCCGTCTGCTTTTTACTCGACGCCGTGAGAAGGTTTGCTGTAGGCCTTTTCTGACACCGCGTTCACCACAGAGAGACGAACGGGCAACACTAAGGCCGGACGGATACGACACCATTCCTGACTCCAAAACGTCTAAAAGTGATGAGAAAGGAAGCAGCTGAAACTAGAAACATCAGAGCAGATGCTCTTCCACACTTGGGTGGGGAAATTCTCCAGACTTCACTACCAACATATGTGGTCCGAGACCATTTATATGTTGATGGTTTGTATTAATGTTTATAAGACTTACATGGGCACTAATAACCTCGGCGGTTACCATGGCAACGACCCAAATAAACAGACAGCGTGTTACGCTCCAAACTCACACACACGCTAAACATCATCCCACTGTGAGATTTAATGTACGCAGGTGTGATTTAACAAACAGCAGCAAGACGACAGGATGTTTTTATCGCTTCTATCGTGTAGATCATTCTGTTTAGACGAGGAAACACATACCTGGATCAGGTATGCAGGTGAGCATTTCCACCGTTTCTTATTTCTATTGTAGTGGAGATTTGCCCAAAAATACCCCACCCAGGAAACTTCACTGTGACGGACATCATCTTTAAACGACTTTATTGATAATCCACTTCCGATCAGAAAGTTTAACACACAAATCTAAACACCTGAACGAGTTTATTCTTTTACAAAATCCCTTAAAGTTTGTTTTATTTTTTTTAAATACGTGTATAAATATTTGTATTTCCATTCGCCTGTTCTCTATATTCTAATGTAAAAAAAAAAAATCGTGTCATTGCCACGTTGTTTGTAGAAGCTACAAGTTTTGCTAATTGCTTAGTAGAAATAAATTGCCCGAGGACACGTGCTCACCTTTGTTGCGCAATGCGCAGTGTGTTCAACCGCGTGTCCCTCGTGGCGTGTGCGGAACAATCAGACCCCCCGCACACACGAAGATAAAATAAAATATAAAAGGCGATTCCTTCCTGCACCAGAAAAAGAAAAATGGAACACGTGAGAAGCGAAATTAAAACGGCAACGGCGGCGCGGATTTGGTCTCGTGCACGCGCTCAGAATGTCCCTGTTTTCAAACTTCACAAACATCATCAGGATTTTTATTCTCTGTGATCTGAAGCCGGTACAAGGTGGGGTTTTAATATGCGCCTTGTTTGACACCACATTCATCCGGGAGAGAATGAACAGGCAACACATAAAGGCGAGTAATAAATACAGAGTTCATATAAAAAATAGACCAAATAAAAATCGTGCATTATATTAAAAAACATTTCATCTAATAGATCAATATTTTAAAGTAAATATATATAAAAAATTGAAATTATAAAAGCTCTATTAAACTCACACACACCCGTCGTGAACAAGAAGCCGGAACACGTGCACACGCTCCTCTCCGACCACGCGCACGCGCTTTTTTATACCGGAAGTCAGAGTGTTATAAAGTGTAAGGACCCCTCAGAAAAAAGAGAGGCGCCTATTAAAGAGCCGGATTACAAAATATTCGCGTGAAATAATTTAAAAAACTAAATAACAACCGTATACACCAGTATTAATGAATACTAATGATCTGTGTTTTGCATAATAAGGGAATACAACTATAAATACGGAACTGGTGAGGGTTAAATCCCAAATCCATCCACGAGCTAAACCGAGTTCACTACTTAGCACGCAGAGGGAGACACGATTCCGAGTTTGGCGGTCGTACATAGTTTATTGTTCAATATAATTATACAATATACTTTGTGTTATGAACGCGAACGTTGACCTGCCGCCCTACCTCCTAGTGGTCTCCTTGTAGTGTGTTGAGTACCCGGGTGTAGGGCGAAGTGGCGCGTTGGTAACGCGGCCCGTATGTTCAGTCTGTCCGCTTGCTAGCGTGAGGGTTCCGGGATAAATTGCACTCTTATTCGAGCGGATCTTGGGGCAGGGGCAGATTTTTCTTTCTCCTGGTTCGCAGCAGGGACAGAGGGTGATCACTAACTAGTTGTGCTGGGTATTTGTTTAGAGCAACTCGTTAAAGCCTGGAGAGATTCCATGTCCCTATGAGACGTGGACGAGTTCAGTTACATTCTCAAGGATACATGTGAGCTCTCGATGGATTCGCTAAATAACCAATAACTGATTAACTACTCAGGAAGTGATTAGCATTGTGATCTAGTTTAAACCGGCAAACTAAACTAAGAGTAGACATTTCTGCTCTGATGTAAGAGTTAGCGGAGTCGGCTCTCTGAGTCGGTTCATTTTTAGCTGTTGGTCGACTCTCACCGATGAAGTACAATTTATCACTATTTTGTTTAATCGATTCTGTTTCCAGATTAAAATAGACAGATATGACCTGAACATCTGCTCGGACATGTGGTCCTCCGTCTGTCACACGTCTGATGCTTAAATCTTGATCACTTTGCAATCAAATATCTATATAATAATGATAATTAATCTATATAAAATGATTTTATAGATGTGATCGGGTTATTCGCTTATTAGAGAGTTGATTCGTCTGAATAATCATCTTTGAGTAAGACTGATTTGTATCAGATAGGTGTAAAAATAATATCTGGCTGCAGTATGGAAGAAAGAGGAAAAGCAGCGTGTCATCTGAGAGTCGACACTTGTGACTGAATGAATCACTAGGAGAGAAAAAAAGAGGAGAATGGGTGTGTTCGTCAACAAATGTGCAGGAAACAGGAGCTACTAGGAAGTCTGGGAGTGTAAACCATCAGCTGCACTGGGCATATTTATATGTTTGTATTTTTTATTAGGCATGTAATAGACGTGTAATAGACGTGTAACAGATGTGTATAAACCCCCCACCCCCACACACACACACACACACAACCACACACAGGAGACGGCTGCTATTTTTGTCTCGGTCATGAACGAGCAGCTGAAGGTGATGGAGCAGTTATTAGGCTTCTGCTGAGAAAGTCAGGGATTGATGGAGCTGTTACACACGTTACACACGTCCCTGCTGATACGGGCACCAGAAATACCCCTCACGGGATGACTGAGGGCAGATCCTGGAGAAGTACGGGTACGGGTTTGAGCTGTAATATCATGACCGTGATAAGGAATCATTTCTGTAAGAGACTGATACGAAGCTGCGGTGCATAACTGGTTGATGTCACTAAACGAGCTTTTGTGAGGCCCCGCCTACAAACTAGGTTTAATCAATCAGCGAATCAGAGATGTACGTTGAGCAGTAGATGATCAGTCCCAAACGCTCACCTAAAAACATTACTAAAGACGTATAATTCAGGGGAAGATCTGCTATCCATGGGGTTGGAAGTGTGCGGCCGATCTCCTGCTATAAACCTCAAACCATATTGGCATGAACGTGAGCGCTGACTGAACCCCAGGCCTCCTCACCTTCTCACCTACTTCATCACCTGACTTTACTAACACTCTTGTAGCGAAGGAATCTTCACAAAAAAATCTACTGGAACATCTTCCAGAAGAGTGGAGCTCATTATAACAAGTTTTATTTTTCCACGCAGGAGGACCGAATGGAAGCTCACGCTTCATCACACGCTTCATCACACGCTTCATCACACGCTCATCACAACGCTTCTTTCCAGGAAGAGGAGGAGAGACGACTCGAATGGAGAGAGGGAGGAGGAGACGTGGCGGCCCAATACAAACGCAACACCGTGGTAAAAAAACAAACAAACAAACAAATAACACACTCACTTCTGCAGCCACTTTTAGCCAAAAGTTACAATTAAATGAACGATGATCTTTTTGTTTTGTTTTTGGTTTGTCCAGCTCTGAGAGACCCGGCTCGTACGCTGATCAGCTGTGTTGCTGGAGATCGCCCGTATAAACGCGTGAGCATGGAGGAGGCTCGCAAGGGAACGCCACGTACGTCTCACTCACGGCTCGCAGTCCATCAGAATCGAAATATTTATCATGAGCTACCGTGGACGAGTTTAATGTGTGTGTGTGTGTGTGTGTGTGTGTGTGTGTGTGTGTGTGTGTGTGTGTGTGTTAGCTGACAGACCAGTGAGGGTTTACGCAGACGGCATCTTCGACATGTTCCATTCAGGACACGCCCGAGCCCTGATGCAGGCCAAAGACTCTTCCCCAACACACACCTCATCGTTGGAGGTACGACCCAAATGGATTGTGTGTGTGTGTGTGTGTGTGTGTGTGTGTGGGTGTAAAAGAGAGTCATGATTGTGATGCTGTGGTGATTGTGTGTGTGTGTGTGTGTGTGTGTGTGTGTGTGTGTGTGTGTGTGTGTGTGTGTGTGTGTGTGTAAAAGAGAGTCATGATTGTGATGCTGTGGTGATTGTGTGTGTGTGTGTGTGTGTGTGTGTGTGTGTGTGTGTGTGTGAAAAGAGTCATAATTGTGATGCTGTGGTGATTGTGTGTGTGTGTGTGTGTGTGTGTGTGTGTGTGTGTGTGTGTGTGTGTGTGTGTGTGTGTGTAAAAGAGTCATGATTGTGATGCTGTGGTGATTGTGTGTGTGTGTGTGTGTGTGTGTGTGTGTGTGTGTGTGTGTGTGTGTGTGAGAGAAAAGAGTCATAATTGTGATGCTGTGGTGTGTGTGTGTGTGTGAAAGAGAGTCATGATTGTGATGCTGTGGTGATTGTGTGTGTGTGTGTGTGTGTGTGTGTGTGTGTGTGTGAAAGAGAGTCATGATTGTGATGCTGTGGTGATTGTGTGTGTGTGTGTGTGTGTGTGTGTGTGTGTGTGTGTGTGTGTGTGAAAGAGAGTCATGATTGTGATGCTTGGTGATTGTGTGTGTGTGTTGTGTGTGTGTGTGTGTGTGTGTGGTGTGTGTGTGAAAGAGAGTCATGATTGTGATGCTGTGGTGATTGTGTGTGTGTGTGTGTGTGTGTGTGTGTGTGTGTGTGTGTGTGAGAGTCATGATTGTGATGTGTGGTGTGTGTGTGTGTGTGTGTGTGTGTGTGTGTGTGTGTGTGTGTGTGTGAAAGAGAGTCATGATTGTGATGCTGTGTGTTGTGTGTGTGTGTGTGTGTGTGTGTGAGAGTCATGATTGTGATGCTGTGTGTGTGTGTGTGTGTGTGTGTGTGTGTGTGTGTGTGTGTGTGTGTGTGTGTGTGAAAGAGAGTCATGATTGTGATGCTGTGTGTGTGTGTGTGTGTGTGTGTGTGTGTGTGTGTGTGTGTGTGTGTGTGAAAGAGAGTCATGATTGTGATGCTGTGTGTGTGTGTGTGTGTGTGTGTGTGTGTGTGTGTGTGTGTGTGTGTGTGAAAGAGAGTCATGATTGTGATGCTGTGTGTGTGTGTGTGTGTGTGTGTGTGTGTGTGTGTGTGTGTGTGAAAGAGAGTCATGATTGTGATGCTGTGTGTGTGTGTGTGTGTGTGTGTGTGTGTGTGAAAGAGTCAGATTGTGATGCTGTGTGTGTGTGTGTGTGTGTGTGTGTGTGTGTGTGTGTGTGTGAGTCATGATTGTGATGCTGTGTGTGTGTGTGTGTGTGTGTGTGTGTGTGTGTGTGTGTGTGAAAGAGAGTCATGATTGTGATGCTGTGGTGATTGTGTGCAGTGTGCAGCGACGAGCTCACGCACAAACTCAAGGGCTTCACGGTGATGAACGAGGAGGAACGCTACGACGCCGTCACACACTGTCGCTACGTAGACGAGGTGGTGCGCAACGCGCCGTGGACCCTCACGCCCGACTTCCTCACCAAACACAGGGTGTGTGACTCGTTCACTTCGCTTTTATTGTTCTGGTTCAGACAGACAGCAAATCATCACTATAACAAACACTATATCAAATCAGACGTTCTTTTCCTGTTGTGTCTGCAGGAAGATTCCACTGCAGCGCTTTTTAATAATCCATCGGCTTATTCGTGTGTGTGTGTGTGTGTGTGTGTGTGTGTGTGTGTGTGTCCTTCCTCAGATTGATTTTGTCGCTCATGATGATATCCCGTACTCATCAGCAGGGAGTGATGATGTCTACAAACACATTAAGGATGCAGGTGAGGGAATCGGGCCACACACACACACACACACACTTTTTTTTAAATATCTAACCCATTCATTACGACCTGTTTCAGGCATGTTTGCGCCGACCCAGCGCACTGAGGGCATCTCCACCTCCGACATCATCACGCGCATCGTGCGCGACTACGACGTGTACGTGAGGAGAAACCTGCAGCGCGGCTACACGGCTAAGGAGCTCAACGTCAGCTTCATCAACGTGAGTCTTTGCCTCATCCCGGCACACACACACACACACACACACACACACACACACACACACACTCACACTCACTCACCACATCTCTGCCTGCAGGAAAAGAAGTACCACCTTCAGGAGCGTGTGGACAAGGTGAAGCAGAAGGTGCGAGATGTGGAGGAGAAGAGCAAGGAGTTCGTGCAGAAGGTGGAGGAGAAGAGCATCGACCTGATCCAGAAGTGGGAGGAGAAATCCCGAGAGTTCATCGGGAACTTCCTGCAGATGTTCGGGCCTGAGGGGGCGCTGGTAAGTCTCCTAAAGTTCTTGAATGCATTCTTGCAAAGCTTCGTAGCCTATGCTGTGTAAACGCCCATGTAAAGAAATTCACTTACGCGAGTGTGCGAAAGTAATGGCACACATGGAAATGCATTTTTAGCTGTGTGTGTGTGTGTGTGTGTGTGTGTAGAAGCACATGCTGAAGGAAGGGAAAGGGCGCATGCTGCAGGCCATCAGCCTCGTCACAGCCCGAGCAGCAGCCCGACCCGAGAACGCTCGCCCTCGCCCACCTTCCGCCTCCCGTTCTTCACAAGACGTCTCCGCCCACCTCGCCTCGTGCCAAGCGCATGCGCCACGACATCACCACCCACGGCCAGAACATCAGCGAGGATGAGGAAGACGAGGAGGACGATGAAGATTAGACGTCACGGAAAAAAACACTTCTCTCCTCTACATCCCTCCATCAAACACGAAGAAACGGATCTTTTTATTTTTGTAAAAAAAAAAGTGCTTGTTGTGGCTGCGGCCGTTTTGTTTTGTATCCGTTAGCATAC
>JBCEWE010001584.1:10000-26077 GCA_039877035.1 Silurus lanzhouensis | reverse complement strand
CTCTTCATCATGGCACCTGTTAATGAGTGATTTATTAGGCAACAAGTGACATTTTGTCCTCAAAGTTGACATGTTAGCAGCAGGAAAAAATGGGCAAAGTGTGAGGATTTGAGCGAGTTTGACGAGGGCTAAATTGTGACGGCTAGACGACTGGGTCAGAGCATCTTCCTAAACTGCAGCTCTTGTGGGATGTTCCTGTCTGCAGTGCTCAGTATCTATCAAAAATAGTTTAAAGGAAGAAGGAAAGGGGTGGGAAGTAATGTACTTTGTTACTGTACTTTATGTAGATTCTTCTAGTATCAGTACTTTACTTCAACTTTTTTACTTTCACTCATAAAATTTTTACACAAATATCTGTACTTTCTACTTCTTACATTTTAAACCAGACTCATTACTTAAGTTCTAATCTTTTGGTGACATGATCAATATTTTTCTTCTCATTGCGCACTATTTTCAGCCATCAACCTATTACTTTTCATTGATCAGCTTTTTCAATTTACCACTGGTGTATCATTTCCTGGTTCTCACACATCACTGATGTAGGCTCGTTTACGAAGATAACAATGAGCAGGCAGAAGGAAACAAGAAGTATGGAGTTAACGTGAATGAGACAGAGGGAGACAGTGATGTAACAATGACTGAGAAGAGAGACATTTCCTGATCACCTGATCATCATCATCTTTTCTCTGCTTGTGTTCTATATGGTGGATGTGGATGAAGTGAGGTCCAGCGTGAATTTAAACAGGTAGTAGTAATGGTTACGTTTTACTTAAGTACATGTCAGAGCCCAAACTTCTTTACTTTAACTTGAGTGAAAAAGTGTAGTCAGAACTTTTACCAGAGTCTTTAAACATGAGTATCTGCACTTCTACTGAGTGAAGGATGTGTTGTACTTTTGCCACCTCTAAAAGGAACAATGGTAGACGTGGGGAGCGAAGGCTGGTCCGTGTGCTCCGATAACAGACGAGCTGCTGTATCTCAAAATTGCTTAAGAAGCTAATGCTGTTAATGTTCGATTGGTCAGGACTGTTTGGCAGCAAAAGGGGGACCAACACAATATTAGACAGATGGATATTATATTATGTCTGGTCAATGGTCATAAAGTTATGCTGATTAGTGTAAATTAAATCTGTCTCTAAATGCATCCTGAAGTGTGTGAACAAAACATATAATCTACTTTATAAAATAAAACTTCAGAGTGTGTATATAACACACACACTTAAATGATTCATATTTATTCATTCATTTGCCCTATCATCTACTATACTGATCAGTGCTGCATAGTCACTATATTTATTATTTTTACTGCCTTGCGCTAAATGTTTGCACACGTTAGTTGTGTGTTTTTGCCCTACCTCGTGTTAATTTATGTGGTTTTATGTAGAACCTTGTTCCTGGAGGAACATTGTTTAGTTTTACTGTGCACTGTACTTTATATTCTAAAATAACTACAAAAAATCCTACTTGACTCGAAAAAGCAATTACTGCAAAGTTCTTGCTCCATTTGTGTTTCCCGAAAGTTCAGAGGTGCCTTTAGGACTTAAAAAAAGTATTGCATATCAGAAGCAGGTATGATTGTGGCGTATTTCCCCCCTCCAAATATATAATAGATCTAATAGATTTTCAGAATAAATGGCGCAGAGGGCGCACGGCTGCCTTTTATGCGTGACGCATTTGCCTTGGGTTAAGCACCTGAAATGTCACCACCTCATCCGTTCACATATTAATGCCTTCCATCTGATCCGGCGCTGATAGATAAATGAGATCTGAAATGCACTTTGTGGCAATGACCCCCACTTTCTGATAGGAATGATCACTCAAAGGTCGAGCTGCTCAGAACTGACCCTGAATTATGCATTTATTAATCGGAAATGAACCTCGGTCCACGTTCTGTAAAATATATATGAGGACTGTTTAAGTGAACGAATGTACACAGACTGTCCACTTTATTAGGAACAGTTACATTCTTAAAAATGCGATTTATTATCCAACGGTTTCAGGGAAGGTTGAATAAAAATGAGGGAAAAAACAAGGAAAACAGAAGCGTTCAGTGAGCAGCAAGGTGGAAATATGAATTAAATGATGATTGAGTAGAGGTTGAAGCTGCCAGTAACTTAATAGGCACTCTTCACAACTGCAGTGAGCTGTAAAGTATCTCTGAAGGGGCAATACGAGGTGGTATCAAAATATTTCGAGACGGTGATGTGCTGTTCTGACCACTTGAGTTACCATGTCTGCGATTTCATCGTGGACAGCAACAATTAGCAAATGTGAAATTCTGCGTGAAACTGGGCAAATCTGCAACAGAGACGTTTGACATGACATACGTTTGACATATGGCGATGCTGCACCGAGTCGTTCGAGCTGTTTTGATTGGCACACACCTCAATAGCGGAAGAACATCACTGGAAGACGATGAGAGATCAGGAAGACCTTCGACGAGCTCAACCCGCGGAAATGCCGAACCCATTCAGCAACTTGTGCATTATGACTGGCGGAGAACAATCCACATGATCTCACTTCCGCACAAACCCTACTCACCAGATTTCGCTCTTGCGGACTTCATCCTTTTTCCAAAGAGCAAGATTCAGTTCAAAGGCCATCGCTTGACACCATTGCGGAGATCCAGCAAGAGTCACAGAAGGTGCTTGACAAACTTCAAAGGAATATTTCCAGGACACATTCCAAAACTGGCAGACACTTGGAGCGCTGTATTGCTGGTATTAAGGTGAGAGTCTCTAAAAAGTGGATAAATAAAGTACTTTCTTGCAAACAGAGCTAGTCTCAAAACGTTTTGATACCACCTTGTATGTTAAACCATGAGGAAGGAGAGGCTACATCAACAGAAGACCACATCAGGTTTTGGTTCTATCAAGAAAGAACAGGAATTTTAGGCTACAGAGTGCACATGCTCACCCAAACTATAAAATGTTGCTTGACTGTTTTTCCATTGTTTTCAGTCTAGCACCCACAGGACTAATTGATACGATTTGCGGATATATAGTGTTCGAATAATATAGAGTGATTTTATGTGTTTACTTTTTAGGATGAAATCCTAGAGCCAAAAAAACCCTTATAATTCATCTCATCAAAAGCTTTTCGAGTGCATGCTAATACCCCTCAACCCCTACTGCCAGCGAAAAAGCACGATGAAACAAACAAATTTACATATAATGTGACCTGGCATGATAAGAGCATTGCCTCTCGCTCTGAGGCTGTGCTGATTAATAGTGTTCTTTCTGCGGGATTGTCAAATTAGTGATTGCGCTGCGGATAATTATGTGTGTCAATCACGGCGTGGCACCTTGACGATCTCGCCAGCAGATTATGCGGAGACGGAGTGATCAAGGCATGAGAACGGCTGCGTCTCCGTGGGGAAGGGCGCCGGCGTAAATTTACCCCGTCAATCAGCGCTCAGCCCTGGATGCCTAGTGCAAGGTCGAGTCAGCCAGCTCAGTAGCAGGAAGCGTGAAACTGCAAGGATTTGATCTCGTTTTGGCTGTCTTGATCATTCTCCATCATTTTTAGTAATTAAGTAAATGAATAGTATTGCACCCTATTAAGAATTTCAAAATAATAAATCATAATTACACATGGAGCCGAAGTTTAATTTGGAATATATTTATGTGACAGAGTGTAATAAGGGTGAATGTAATTTATTAATAATAATAATAATAATAATAATAATAATAATAATAATAATAGTATTTATTTATTTATTTATTTATTTACTTTTATTCCTTTAATACCACAATGGGGGAAAAAAGACTCCTATGTCCATTGTAGTGAAAAAACAAACTGACCATTATATGAAGCACTAACACTGGAGACTCTTTGACACACTGTTAAATTGAAAGTTTTAGCATATTAACGTTTTTTTTTTTTTTCAATTATCTTTCATATTATCATTATTTTGTTCATATCGTTCTTTTTGAATGCTAGTTATTATTGTTGACGATGTCATCTGACAAGACTGAGCACTTATAAATATATGTTTATATAAACCTTGTTGCTACTGTAGAGCATCTCCACACTATCTAGAAATGACAATTTAACAGCACTGTGGTATAAAAAATGCTAATAAAAATATCTGAAGCATTAATTATTCATCTGATGTATCTACTATTTCTGCTCATGATTTAGACTATGCATGTTTTTTTTTTTTTATTATTTCCATGAGAACAGGCATAATAAATGAAAGATAAACTATTTGATTAGATTCATATACTTCAATCATCTCTTCTTTCCATTTGTAATGTACTAATTACACTATATAGATGCTACTAGTTATTACATTTGCATTTACATTTGCGGCATTTAGCAGACGCCCTTGTCCAGAGCGACGTAGCAATGAATAAATCTACACTGGTACACTAGATTACAAACTTAATAGAAATATAACTTTTGAATTCTACAAAGCAAACTTGGTAAGTGCTAATTTTAGTGTTTCAGGAAGAGGTAGGTCATCAACCGTCACTTGAATATAGCCAGGGACTCCGCTGTACAGACATCTAGGGACGTTCATTCCACCACCTCAGTGCCAGAACAGAGAAGAGCCTTGAAGTATACTTACTCTCATTCTGAGAGTAGGGTACCAGTCAAGCAGTGCTGGAGGATCTCAGACAGCGTGGTGCAGTGCGAGGTGTGATGAGGTCACTGAGGTAGGATGGTGCTGGTCCATTTTTGGCCTTGTAGGCAAGCATCAGTGTTTTGAATCTGATACATGTAGCTACGGGAAGCCAGTAAAGGGAGCGCAGCAGTGGGTGGTGTGGGAGAACTTGGGCAGATTGAACACAAGTTGTGCAGCTGCGTTTTGGATCATTTGCATTGGATGAATAGCGTTCAGAGGAAGACCTGCCAGCAGAGAGTTGCAGTAGTCCAATCTTGAATTGACAAAAGACTGAACAAGCACTGGGCAGCCTATGTGGACAGAAATGGTTGAATCCTTCAGATGTTGTAGAGCAGAAATCGACAGGAACAAGCCACATTAGCGACATGTGAGAAGAAGGACAGTTGATTGTCCATAGTTGCCAGTGGCAGTGGCTGAAGGCAAAGCAGAGAGTCATGAAGAATTATTCGGAGATCTTGACCTGGAGATGAATCACCTGGATGACCAGCAGTTCTGTTTTGCTGGGTTGTGTTTTAGTTGATGAGCACTTATCCATGAAGATATGTCTGTCAAGCATGCCGAGATCTGAGCAGAAGCTGTGGTATCTAATGGAGGGAAAGAAAAGATGAGTTAAGTGTCATCTGCATAGGAGTGGTAAGAAAACCCATTTGAGGATATGATTCACCAATGGAGTGGGTATAAAGGGAGAAAAAGAGGGGACCAAGTACCGAGCCACGTGGGACACCAGTGCTGAGTCCGCACCGGGCAGATGTAGATCCCTCCCTGTTACCTGGTATGAGCGACATTCCAGGTAGGAAGCAAACCATTCCATGCTGTTCCGCGGATACTGAGGCTCTTGAGGGTAGACAAGAGAGTCTTGTAAAGTAAAGTAAAAATGACAGCCAAATGGACTGTCTCTGTGGAATGTTCTGCTTTCAACCCAGACTGGTTCGGATCATTGAGGTTGTTCTGTGAGAGATAGACAGACAGTTGGTTAAAAAACTTTCGTTCCAGAGTTTTAGAAATAAAGAAGAGAAGTGATACAGGTCTGTAGTTGTTGATGTCTGAGCTTGTGTCTTTAAGATAGGAATGACCCTTTGCTTGCTTGAAGGTAGTTGGCACATAGCCAGATGTTAAAGGACCCATTGATGATTGTGAAGATGAAAAGAGGAGATCTTGTGTGATGGTCTGAAGCATAGTTGAAGGGATTGGATCCAGAGGACAGGTGGTGGGATTGCAAGATTGGATGACTTGTAGTAGCTCATCTTCTGTTAAGGTTGAGAATCATGACAACAAATAAGTAGTGGATTCCTGGCTGTGTTGTGTAGTCATTGTTGGGGAGGAAGTGAAGTCTGGCAGATTTCCTTAATCTTTTCATCATAGAAGGAGGCAGTCAGGGAGGATGGAGAGGTGTGGCAGGGGGGTTGAGAAGAGAAGAGAAGAAGAGAAGATGTTGAGGAGCTTATGAGGATCTTGTGCAGAGGCCTTGAGCTTTTTCTTGTAGAAGGCAGTTTTAGCAGAAGTCACATCCAAAGAAAATTTGGTCAGGAGTGCACGGTAAGATACAAGGTCTACATTGAGTTGTGATTTTTTCCACTTCCTCTCTGCTTTTCTTTCTAGTTTTCGTCGATTGCTGCGCAAAACTTCTGACAGCCAGGGTGTGGGACAAGAAGTCTTCTTGGGTTTTGTAGTCAAGGGGCAGAGGAGGTTCCTGGTTGAGTTAAGAGATGAGAAGAAGGAGTCAGTAGCAAAGTCCAAAGGTAGAGAGGAAAAGGAGTCAGGAAGAGATGAAAGAGTACAGAAAGCTGTACTCTTTGGTGTTACTAATATACACCATATGGATAAAAGTATCACAAGGGCACCATCATTTTTTTCAGTCATATGTAAATCATTCCCAAACTGTTTGCCACAAATTTGGAAACACACACTTGTACAGGATGTATGTGGATGTGGTATCATGAAATTTTACCTTTATTTGATCTAGAAGACCCAAACGTCTACCAGCATGACAAAGTTTCTGTACAAAAAAGAAAGCTCCATGAAGATATCCTTTACATAGGTTGGAATCAAACCTTGAGGTGGCCTGCTATAGAGCTATTGAACACCTGAACCCCTTTGAGATGAACTTGAATGCTGACTGCACCCCAGATCTCCTCAACTCCACCTTCATCCAGTACCTGACTTTACTCACACCACTGTGGAAAAAAATTTATCACCAAGCACACTTCAAATTCTGCTGGGAACATGAAAGAGTGGAGGTTATTAATAAATATGGAATTTGCTGTTAAAAAAAAATACAGACGTTATGGCCAGGTTTCCATAAGCTTATGTCGATATTTTTGTGTATAACCACAATTACAGTAAAGTCTGGTTACATGGGGTTGGTCAGATGGGTATCGACTTTAAGCGCATGTTCTTCCTGGTTTAAGCTTTAAGTGAAAGAGTACTGCAGGCATTGAAATCTGCAGTCAGCAGTGATTGATTCAGCCTTTAGCACAAATGTGATCGGGAGAATTCATTTGCACCAAAGCAGCCTCTGATTTCTACTTGCTTTTGTGTTAATTGAGTGCACCGAGTGCGGACGTCCTTCAAGAAACTCCACAAGCTCAGGTAAAGCACGAAGATGTTTTCATGCATTTGGAAAATGGGTCTATGACCATTCAAGCTATTGTGATATTAGATGTTATAGATTGATAATGAAATTATTCAAAATGAGCAAATCATTAATTCTCAATGTCACACACAAATATACATGTGCTTAAAGACGGATTGGAAACTAGGGGGTGCAAGAAAATATCGATAGACATGAGTATCACGATATTTGGTTTGCCGATACTGCATCAATTCCCAAAATTAAATAAAGAATTATTCATGGCAGTTGTTTCGTTTTGAGTTTATATCCCAACCGCTAGATAGCCAGCAGTCTTCTTATCTCTGAAGGAAGTACTAGCATTAGAGCATGCCATTAATATTAGCTTTAATATACACCAGTTTCTGGGGTGTAATAATGATAAGGTGTATTACTACATATCCGATTCCTAAAATAAGCAATATCCCAATATATCATTTTGCTTATAGTATCGCAATGTATCGCAAAATAACGTATCACAACCGCCAGATTCTTTCCAATACACATCCCTATAGGAAACCGAATTCATTAAATTATTTTCTTTCTTTTTTTTTTTTTGTATTTCCATAATGTCTCACTCTTTCCATGCGGTGTTTCTTCATACTCCAAACCTGCCATGCAGAAAAGAGTTTTCTGCCTTTTTCTTGTTTTCTGTCGATTAGGAAAGCTCAAGCTTGCCAATTCAGGAGGTCAAACCTTGCTTCGAAAGAAAAAGCCAAAATCATCTGCTACCAGAAAATGAATGTGCTTTTCACGTCCTGCCTGATTTCTGTTCCAATGGAGTGGCTTTTATGCAGGCTTTTTTATTTTGCTGATCTCCTGTATACAAATCGATGTCAAAAATCAAAACAGCGAAACCGTGAAACCTCTGAGATCTGTCTATATTATTAATTTATAACCACACAAAGAGCATAAATTGGAGTACAAGTTGACTAGTACTTGAACAAACTAGACACGAGACACAAGCAGTAACTGTCAAATCGCAGCTCCCAGCAGCACTCAGACTCCAACTGACAAAACATTCGCACACTCTACTGCTCACAATCACCCATCTATACAAACACACACACACACACACACACACACACGCACACACACACACACACACACACACACACAAACACACTTTAAAAGACTCTTGTTCATACAGACATGGCAAAGTTTACACTCTAGTACATTTTTATATTGCTGTTTAAACTGATCGCATTTTCGCAGATTTTATTAGATTTTAAATATATTAGTCATGCCTCCTAATGCTAGATTAGTTTCTTATTTTGTTATTTGTTATGCACTGAACTTTATTGCAAAAATAAAACAAAACAGTACTGAATCATAAAAATGTGATAAAGAAAAGAAATATAAGTATAAATAATAATAATATTAATATAATAATATAATTATAATATTGCCCTGTGCATCACGCTGTCTCACTTGTAACAACAAACAGCATGTGGCTTCATTGATTCGCCCCTAGAGCCGCTCTCGTAATGACAGCTGACCGGAAGCCGGAAAAACTATCTGCATGGATTTTTGCCAGAGGTCTGATAGTTCCGGCAATCTATCGGTGCCTTGACCTCTATTAATAACTACAGGAGATTTTAGTTTGGAAAGCCAAACTTTATTATCAAATACAGATATGATATAAATAAAACATTTAAAATGAAAATTTCTAAATATGTCTCTGGATTGTCAGAATGCTGTTTCCTATATGGGGGGGGTCCTGATGTAGTTGATCCATTTCTGCCCCTGTTTTTTTTTAGTCTGCCTCTCTTCCCATCTTCAGTCTGTAGATCATTTGAACTTTGTTTTTTAACCTCACACAATTAATTCAGATCTTTCTTTCTGTTTTTCATTACAGCTGCAAACCTACAATTGTGTCTGCACTTAAAAAGCATACTAACCAGCAAGCTGCTGTTCTGCTGATGCTTTGAATAGAAATTACATTTTATTATTATTATTTTTATTTTTATGTTGCCCTCCCTAGCTCTTTTAAGTTAGCACATTGTAGAGCAAATTGAGGCTTCTCGAAAAGAAAAAAAGAAAAAAAAAAAAGAAAAACCCCACACAATTAAAGCTGTAGCTAAAAAACAAATCACAGAGAATTCGATTTCGGTTATTCCGTCATTCTTTTGACTTTCACTTTAACATGCTGTTTCTAACCCCTGCACGGATACAACGGTGAAGTGGATTCTATCAAATAACTATGAGAAACAAGAGGGGGGAAAAAAAAGAAACAGATATTTACACATTGTACTCTCATGTCTGACATGTATCACTGTAAAAGAAAGGAAAATGGAGAAAAAAAAAAGCTATGGATGTAAAGCGAGCTTTGATAGGCTATTAGTAATGCTCTTATTGCTGAACACTGCTCCCAAAACCGTTCCGAAAGCAGTGAAGTGAGCGCAGACCCGATTTCTCTCGGATGCATTTCGAAGCCCGTTAATGCTCTTCGCCGCTTTAAGCGCCGCTGTCGTTTAGGGCACGTGGAGCCTGCGGAGCCCTTCGTTTGGTTTGAGCAGGAGACGAGCCTGAGGGACTGGTGAAGTGTCAGTCTGCATCTTCTTCATGCCAGAACACACTCGAGAGCTGATTCGCATGAAAAAAATAAATTTCTGGCGTCATCCCTCTTCCCCTCTTTGCGTGTTCACCCCCATCGCTGGCTTCATGGAACATCTTAGTTAATGTTTATTTAGGGAAAGTCAGGGAGAGGGAGGAGAATTATAGACACCACTGACAAGTCTGTAAGAAGATAGCACTCTATTAATATCAATACTCACCAGCACACACACACACACACACACACACACACACAAGCCTGCTGTACTCACTATTATTTGGAGACAGTATATTTGTGAAACCTTTTTAAACATTTGCCATGAACTCTATTTGTTCATTAACTTGCCTCACCAGGTGATAAAAATGAGACGTGTACAGTACACATCTGTCGACATCTGAATTACAACACACACACCATGTTAATCCTGGCTTCTTATTCGCCGTCTTTTACAAACACTAATGTGTAGATCCAGGCCTCGGAGTGTTCACGCCGTTGGTTTCTCTCCCGTCGCTCAGCACCACGGTGCTCCTCTTCTGGTTTTACCAATCGGCTGTTAGACGTGAGTATGCTCCTCACTGCGCCTTGTGCTACGCTCAACTGGCAACGCAGCTGGCACTCTTACAACATGACAGAGGAGAGGAAAAAGGCTGAAGATACGGCCATCTGGGCAGTGAAGCAGAAGGCTCACAGATGCGACCAAGCTCAAAAACAAGACAGAGGTTTTTTTTTTCCCTTCTGGAGCTTACAGCACACGTTAGCTCTCTATACTCGTCCAGGTGGTGGACAAATTATCACCCTGAATGATCTCACTAATCATTTCTTTATTAACATGTGATATTTAGTGGTTTCTGTTGTCAGGGATTTCGTTTTTTTTCTTTAATTGGTTAGTGATCTAAAATATCCACACTGATAATAGAGGTGCCCGATAGATTTAGTTTAGTCACGTCATCTCCACCTGACCCTGCAGCACTTTAGTCTTTTGGTCTGTTTGTATTTTTACCTCTTTTCTTGTACACTCTGCTCAAACAGGTCAGTTCCAAAGCTTTTGAGGTTTTCATGCTTATACCGCAAGCAACATCGTCACTCCTGTCACGTCCTAGATCACTAACTAACCTTGCTAATTCTTGCTGCTGTAACTCCTTCTACTTGCTCCAATAAGTATACGCCCAACCCGTCTAGCTGCCTAGTCTTACGCCATGTCCACATTAATACATGTTCATTTGAAAAAATAACAGGTATTTTTCTCTCCGTTTTGTCTTTTCATCCACACTGTGATTGTTTTTAGTTAAAGAAAAGGTAGCTTTTTGAAAACGCCCTCTATAGTGGATCAATTTGAAAACGCTGTTGTTTTTGCATCTCAGTGTGGACTGTGAAAACGTGGCTTAGAAAACAATGACGTGTTTTTAATAATTGGCGCCCCATTTTTTTTTTCTCAAAGAGTCGGAATGTAAATAAACGCCGGGTGGAAATGTCGCAGATTGAAGTCTTATGTAAGCGTTTCCAGACGTTTCAGTGTGGATAAACAACTTTTGGAAAATGATCAATAAGGAAAGTGGAAGTGTTTTTTTTTTAAATGCCATTTTCAAACTTATCCTGATTATTGTGGACATAGCAAGTCATTTGAAAAATTAATACCTATAGTACAATGATTAAAGTAATATTAGGTTTTGGTTACTGGGATTCAGTGGCTTAATGTTTAAGGCATTGTATGTAGGTCGTGACTTCAAA
Source organism: Silurus lanzhouensis (assembly GCA_039877035.1). Classification (NCBI taxonomy): domain Eukaryota; kingdom Metazoa; phylum Chordata; class Actinopteri; order Siluriformes; family Siluridae; genus Silurus; species Silurus lanzhouensis. The sequence goes on along the minus strand of JBCEWE010001584.1, from coordinate 14,554 downwards.
TCTCAGCCACACCAAGCTGCCACTCCTGGGCCCTGAGCAAGACTCTCAACCCCAGAGCTGCTCAGTTGTATAAATAAGATAACCACTGAATTCTCGCTCATGTCCACCTCTGTGGCTAGTTTATCTGTGGACTTTCTGCCTAGGTATCAAGAATCGTGGTAACTCTGAGTAACTTTAGTAGAGTACCTCTGAGGGCATTGCAGCATCCCAATTAATTTCTGCAGCGGTAGACTGCAATAATTAGCAGTGAACAGGACTTGTATACATGAGGTGGTGACTACATTCAAGAAAGTGTTTGTCGGGATTATGGCACTATGTTTTGCGTCACACCGCACCTCACTAAACAATGTGTCATAACTTTCTTTGCACCTGTTAATGAGCACTGGTATACAGTATATGCCTCACCTTACACTGCTTTCATTTTCTCATGTTTATTATGCATGTTGTACGGTCAAGATTATGTTCCTCTTGTTCCAGTTACTTTACATGCGTTCTTTTTTGTGTTTTGCACCATAAATAATTATCTGCACTTACGCCGTAAATAGGTCCTGAAGGCCATGCTGGAGATACAAGTTTGTAAGACTTCATGCAACACTTCTAAGGAGATAAATTTGAAATGTAAAAAGCATTACTGATTATACGCACACACTGTAGACATTCATTTAATTAATACACATGTAGCATGGATGAAAAGAGAGAATTATGAGGAAAGGCTGTTGTTTTTCCCTTCATCACTGTTGGCTTTGAGCCATGATGAACGAATCCTTTGCAAATAATCGCAAGCAAATACACATGCACACATACAGAAAAGGCATTACAATTAAATAAGTACTGCCACTTAGGGGCAAAGCCTACTAGGCTTGAATGATGAAGTGTGCAATATATGTGATGATATTCCCACTCCATTTTTTTTTTTTCTCGTTTTGTGTGTGTCTTGATTTAATAATAGGAAAGCAGATTGCAGGATCCGCCGGGGAGAATTTGTATAAATCAATCTGCGGACGTGTGTTTACCTCTTAACAAGCCTATCTATCACATCACACTCGGAGAAGGATAGAAGACTGAGGGACTATTTTTCACCTAATACAATACTTTCACGCCGCGTTCCTGTGATCAATTACATCGCCGTGTTATTTTGGTTCGACTTGAATTTTTCTCTTCCCGTTCTTATCTACAGAAGTCTCGTTCTCCGCACGTCTTCTTTTTCTCCGCTTGTAATCTGAAAAAGGGTATAAGTAGCAATTGTGCTGTCCTCAGATGTCTCAGAGAAAGCTTAAATAACCCCAGCTTTGTCTTTAGATTGCGTGGTGTGTGTGTGTGTGTGGTGTTGTGTGGGGTGGGGAATAGATATTAGAGACGGTTGAACAGTTCAGCACCACAGACATCAATCCGCTCCATTACATTTCTTACAAGCACGCATTTCTCCATCCTGCCCTGTATAGCAGTGACAAACCATAGGGCTCATTATTTCTTTATGTGTCAGTGTGGGAGACATGGTAATAAAGGCATGGTACAGTGTAAAATGAAAGACATTCAACCTACTGCATTGGAGTGGATCTATTTCTGAGAAGACACATGTATTTACACGCTCATATAACCTTAACATATCATTCAGCGATATGATAGGATGTAAAAGGCTCATGTGACACCTTGATGGTAGGAAAGACCAATTTCGAATGGCTTAACAGAAAACAATCTTCCCCACACTACCAAAGAAAAAGAGGCGTGCTGGAATGTAAAAGCTTTCATAAAGATGACCTACTATGATCAAATACTGTATCAGTAAAGAAAAAAATAGTGGTGGTTCAGGAATCTACTCTGTGAATCACTAATTCGTTCATTCATTTATTTTCCAGTGAGTACGAATTTTATCCTGGTCATGGCACCAGTGTATGTGGAAAGGTGGCATTAGTTGGGAGTACATGATGGATTATAGGGTTGCAAAGGGGAGGAAATCTCAGGTACATTTTAGGAAAATTTCCATGGGAATTTCATCTGGGGATTTTTTTTACATATTCCAAGTTGGAAAATTACCAGGAATTTATTGGAATTAACTAGAAGTTTGGGAAAATGTATATAAACTATCATATAAAAATAAATAGCAACATTTTGTTTGGTCATAAGTTCCCTGGTGGTCTAGTGGTTAGGATGCGGCGCTCTCACCGCTGCAGCCCGGGTTCGATCCCCGGTCAGGGAACCAATCCCAGTCACTCTTAGTGCCGGTCCCAAGCCCGGATAAATGGGGAGGGTTGTGTTATGAAGAGCATCCAGCATAAAAACATGTGCCAAATCAAACATGCGGATCATGAATACGGATGATCCACTGTGGCAACACCTAACAGGAGAAGCCAAAAGAAAGAATTTTGTTTGGTCATGAGCTGACATGCATGCAGGGAACTTGCATGCAAACTAATACAGATTTTTGAATTTATGAATTTGAATTGAATGAATTTTTTTAACTTTAATTGTTAGTATAATTTTGTTGTACAATTATCGCACAAAGAAGTTTTAAACCTAATAAAACATTTATAATATGTATATATTTTATGGGAATACTCACAAGATAGACATATTTGACAGTGTTTTGTAAACAGGATTCAATAAAATATGTGTGTCATGTTATAGAGAAATGCACGGTGCATGTATGGGGTGTGGCCTCAATTACCCTACTGTAAGTGTGCTGTGTGTGATTGATGAATGTGCAGGGAATCTGAAATTGCATTGAATCTGGTTGTTTAAACCCAGATTTTCCTGAAAGATTTGTTTAAAACTACATTTAAGTTCTATGTTATAGGCTGCAATTCAGTAAATTCTCAGTTTATTCCCATTAATTAACAGCCCTGTGTAATAATACTATTTGAACGGCCAGAAGGCCACTTTAACGCAAAAGGACTTGGATATTTTTCTATTTGTCCTGCACTGTAAACACCTTTCTTAAGGGGCACAATTAGCAAAAGACACAACCTACGATCTTATCTAATGTAATCCACAGTGTTGACAAACAGGTAAGAATCCCACTGCGCCATTAACATGAGATATAAATTTTAATGAATTTTAATGGCTAAAGGGAATATTTGATGGTGCTCTTGTAACTCTGAAATGGGCACAAGGTGTTCCAACTGTCGCACCAGGGTTTGACATATGAATTCTGCTTTTTTTTTCTCCCAGGGGCCCTTACTGTGTTTTCCCAGCAACCCCAAGATTTGGTGGTAGTTGCTGGCCAACCGGTTACTCTTCCGTGCTCCATTCCTGGTTACCATGGTGTTGTGCTGTGGATCAAAGATGGCCTGGCTTTGGGTGTTGGCCGAGACCTATCAGGTAGGAAAGACAACAGGTCCTTTACAAAATAAATGAATGTAGAAAGGTGATTTATCTGTGTTTTCCTCATATTTTGAGGTTGTTTTTTATCCTATTCCTACCCACCTTGACCAGTCCCTCCTGCTTAAGGAACAGTTTGATCAACCTGCCTGATGCCACAAAAGTTTGCTGAATACCGAATGGAAAGTATATGCGATACTATGCTCACCCACAGAAAGTTTGATCAATCCTACCTAGTACCACACATCTTCTGATCAATCCCACCCACTCCCTCTGAATATTCGCTCAATCCTCAAACACCCACAACAGGTTTGATCAATCCTACCTTCTCCCACTGTTTATTTCCACCCACTCTGAAAGAAATTATGTTAAATCCTACCCACTTGCAAAGAAAGTTGGTTCTATTGCACCTTATTTAATCAACACTACCTGCTCCTGCTCACTCCCAAGGAAACTTTTGACAAGCCCTGTCCACTTCCATGGAAAATGTATTCTATCTCGTTTACTCTCACAGAAACCTTTAGCAATTCCTTCCCCATCACTTTTGCAGAAACTTTTATCAATTTAAAATTCTCCCACAGTTAAAATATTTTCCACTGGCTTTTAGTATTTTTCATTTTAGTCGGCTCTCTCTCTTTAAATATAAACAAATTAGTAATTAAAGCCCTTTGACTATATTTAAGCATTGAGCTGGATGAAGCGCTTCCTGATAATAAACAAGCAAATTCACCTACCACATTATGCAGCGCTGTACACTCACCCAGTATGCGCTCATATTAATGACCGTGGCTTTGCCTTGTCCCTTGCGCTTCATCTGAACACCCACTCTCACCCAAATAAAAGATAAAACTGCCCAGTCCTATGAAGTTTTGTTAAATACCATGGTCAAAACAAGAAACATCCCTGGCATCAGCATCCAAAATGAAACATTCAATATCTTTGAAGTTTTTTAATTATGCACTCACTTACTGTGTTGTGGCAGTTTCCATTAGGAAAAATATTATCAAGATATCATCATCATCCTCATCTTTCTTATCGTCATCATTTTCAAATAAATATAAATGATCCTTCAAATAAATAGAAATCCTAATATACATTTAAGATTCAGTAAATCCTACAATGTTTGTTTTAATACAGCTTCTGGTGAACAAATTACATGTAATGGATTTTCAGCATGGGCATTAATGGTTTATGAGAAATAATCTGCAAATGGAAAACAATTAACCAGTTCATCAG
>JBCEWE010001584.1:0-7500 GCA_039877035.1 Silurus lanzhouensis | reverse complement strand
TGCAGTAGTAGTAGTAGTAGCAGTAGTAGTAGCAGTTGTAGTCCCTATAAGCTGTATTGAAAAACAAGGACCAAATAATAACTTATGAACCTGTGAAATATTTTTAGTTTGCTGATAGCTTTTGACACGTGTATCTCCTCATTTGCAAATTGCTACTTGTATTAAATCAGTCTAATTGTTTAATTTTGCATAACGCTTATTGAATTGTGATCCTTGCAATCCCCAAGGACCTTTCATCACTTTGTTTTTCATGCATATTCATAAACTCCGCTAGTCAGACATTTTTTTTTTTTCGACATCTACAAGCTATAATTCATTATATGTGAAAAAGCATTGAGTCAAGCTTGAAAACACTGTCATTACTGTCAAGCTTCAGAAAGGATTTCGTCTTACATGCTTGTTCTAAAAAATACGTAATGATTAGATTTTCTTTGGTGGTTCTCTGGTTTCGTCTCACCTCCCAGTAGCTTGTCAGTAAGTGGACTGATGGCTTTATGTTTCCCTGAGATACTAGTGGAGTATATAAATGTGTTTATGTATGGTGACCTCTGATTGACTATTGGCCATACAGGGTTTATTCCTGATTAACCCCCAGTGTTCCCTGTATAAACTTCACTATAGACTTCACTTTGAATCTATAATGATCTCAGATGTTAATGCTCATTATGAGTTGTTCAGGAGCTCCAACTGACAGTATAAGATGCTAGAAAGGACATTACTCATAATCACACATTCCAGTGTTCATGATTTTTATTATTCTCTTGTGTTCGTAATGATTTGATGATTTATAATCTCACTCTTGTGTCACTCAAATGAGGATGGGTTCACCATTTTTCTCTGGTTCCTCTCGAGTATCTTCTACATGCCAAGAGAGCTTTTCCTTGCCACTCATCAGGGATGAAACCATATCAATTTAAATATAAGTGAATTTTGTTCTATAACTCTTACTGTAAATTTGCTTTGACACAATGTCTATAGTGAAAAGTGCTATAGAATAAAATTGAATTGAATCGAATTATAGATCCACCACAACCCTGATTAGGATAACTGAAGATTTGGGATGTTCTTTGTGCACAGAAATGTATACATTTTTATAAACTACCATGAACTCACTATTTACATTAGATATTAACTGCACGTCTGGTCTTCCGATGTGCGATGCCAATATCATTTAATGAGATGCTGTGCAAAGGTTTATATTTGCATATACGTTATCAACAAAACACACTCATTTACTTTATATCTATATAGAACAGTCTTTGGTATGGTTCATCACTTTTAAATTACATTGCACTAGATATGTTGTAATACTGTCAAACTTTTGGTACTTCCAGAGGTGCAAACTTTAAACTACCCATAAAATCATTGGGAAAGCTGCTTGCAAAAAAATTTGGTAAATCACAATATCAAACAGCATATTAATTTATTTGGTAGAAATCAGGGACTTCTTGTGAGAAAGCTTTGTCCAGAGCAAAATTCAAACAAGAAATTGCTGCAAAAACTGGCACGTGCACAACCCCGGGAGCTCTAACTTTGCTCAAAGTCCACTGAGCATCAGCTAAGCTGTGGCCCAGAATTTTCCATTAAATATGTATTCAGCTGAAGATCTTGGTCTTGTCTCTTCTGACCTTCAGCGGTCATGCCTCTGTGCAATCTCGCTGCTGATATTGCACTCTAATTAAACCTTAGTGGGGTGGCTGTGTCCCAACAATTCCCTCTGCTCTCGAGGAATCAGCCGTCGGCTGTAAACAATGTTACAAGAGTGGTGAAGAAAAGGGGACAAAGTGGGACTAGCACTAATGAGAGAAGCAGAAGAACAAAGCCTAAATGGGACTCTGTGTCAGTTTGCGTTGAAGTGAGAAGATGGGCAAAGCGACATGATTTTTATGCGGATTGATAGCGGGCTTGAGCACAAAAGCTGTGACAAATTTTAATGACGCATCATGAAAGCTGTCTGTGTACTTTATTCATTTTTTTTTTTTGTTCCAACCCCCCCACCACACACACACACTAAATACTAAGAGCTCTGGTTTAAAAAACAAGCATCAGCATTGGAAGAGCAGGGCACTTTAAAGAAATATCGCACCACAGCTGGTCTTTTTAATGCTGCTTCCTAGTACGTCAACAAGAGGCAATCTCGTCAGTAGGGAGAAAAAAAAGGAAAGAAAAAAAAGGCACATCTATGACTGCTGGCATGAGGTGAGCAGCTGCCTGCATTACCATAAGTGTGACACCTTGTACAGCACAATATTTATCCAAATCCACTGTTCCTAGCGCAGGTGCACTCACAGCCTGTCTCTCTAGGGCCTAGTAATCCTGGTAGAAAAGCCATGATTAAAATGAGAGGAATGACTCCTGATCCACTTGAAACAAAAAAGGAAAAGAAAGATCTGATTGTTATCGATTTCATCCCTTTCTTCATCACTCCTTTTGTGTTTCACTGGCCGAGGCACTCAGGCTGGTCATAATATCAGATCTGAGAGCTAAAATCTAATATCTATCTACAGCTCAGAACAAAGAAACTATTAGGGTTGAGCATGCCTGACTGGGTTTATGTAGTGTTTCCTTCGAATAGTGTTGTTCATGCAATTATTTATTTGTATGGAATACATGAAAAAGATATCTAGGAATATGAAAACCGACAATTGGAGGCATTATCCTGTGGTGTCTGGTGTTAATTGAACAGATTGGCTTCACACCATGGTTTCGTACATTACAATTGTTCTCCTCATTTGGAACAACTCATAATGTCTTCTAGGCTTTCATAGAGCAGTCAGTTAGGAGCTATAATCCTGCTATGATATGCAATCATGCAGCTCGTCAACACTTCCTGTCTTTATTATGCTTCTTGTCTTGCTCTTTCTCTCTTGGGTTCGCTCTCGGAAAGGCTTTAGGAAGATGCCTGCGCTCATCTGGGCAACCATTAATCACTGATGTACGTCTCCACTTCCTACATCATTGATCGGCTATAAAGTCTCATCCATTCCTTGCCTGATGGAATCCATTAGTCTAATGGGGGCTATTTTGCATTGTTTGTGTTCAGTGACATATGCTGTCTTCAGGACTCATTGTGATCAATGGGTGTGTTGTGTTATTCCTCTCGCTGATCCATGATGCTCTTAGGTTGTTTAGGATGTATGCAGGAAGAATTTGTGGGATTGATAGAGAGACCGATACAAAGCAGATTTCACCTGATCTATGTGATGCATGTGTGACATTAATGCCTCTGCTTTAAATGACCATCAAATCAGTTTAGGGGGTTCGGACCATTATTGTTCTTATTCCCTTAAATATTTGCTTTATAGTTAAAAATTATAATTAATTTTGGTTGTTATCTTGAGTGGTCTGTTATGGAGCTCTGACCTCAACCCTTCGGAACACCTTTGGAATGAATTGGAACGCTGACTGCACCACAGGCCTCATAACTTTACCTACATCAGTACCTTCAACTAACACCCTTTTGGTTATTGAGCATGGACACTCCAAAAAATGTAGTGGAAAATCCCAGAAGAGTGGAGGTTATAATAACAGCAAATTGAGACTAAATATGGAGTGGGATTGTTACACAAACATTTGTCTATATTGAGTGTACTGGATTTTATTTAAATTCTAGCAAAAAAAAAAAAAATTATATATATATATATATATATATATATATATATATTATATATTATATATTATATTATATATATATATATATATATATACTGAAAAAGCCAGAACTTTTCTTTGTTGACTGATTTAAAAGCAAACTACAGTATAGGTAGTTTTATAATCAGTCTAATTTATATATATTAATTGATAATATACCCTGATCTAAATTAAGGCTATGTTAAAACTCATTTTTGTTGAAATTTTCAAATGCTATGTTTAACAGCTGTGAGACTCAGTTTTTTACAATTTATGTTCCAAATTGAGCAAAATAGGGATTACGGTCAACTGATACAGCAAGCTTATATAAGTGAAAAGATCAAAAGTCTAATCCTTTCACTACAAATAGACATCTCTTCACAAATTAGGTGATTTAAAACATTTAAACAACACTTTTTGCCTCTTTGTACAATTCCAGATTAAAAGAAATTGTAAATTAGCCGGCAACATGCTAAAATGCGATTTAGGTTATGCCAAGGTCAGTATTTATGATTACATATTTAATATTCATGATTACTGCCAAAAAGCTGGCGGGTCAAACCATGTGCTTTGCAGAGGTCATGGCATACCCTGACATGATGGATGAGTAGGAGTTCTTAACATCCATGTATGCTGATGGTATTGCAGATGACCTTTTAGGCCATAATGCATTGGAAGTTACTGCAGAACAAAATTTTTCCCCCTGACTGATAAAAAGGAAGTCCTTAAGATTTGCAGCAGGGCGTTAAGTGTTAATAGATGCTTCAAGAAATCCATCAATCGCTTGGCAGGAGTATAAACCAGAGTATCGAGCTGAGTCAGTGGCCATTAATGTTATTTAGGATGTTCCCGATTCCTTTGAATATCCGCGAATACGTGTGAAAGCTTGACTGCTCTGAAGTGTCAGCTACATCAGTTGGTGTTTCAGAGTTTGTTTTTGAAATAGAAAAATGTGCTTCATGAAATAAACATTGTAGCATTCATATGGCTGGTCTAACCTTGTTTTTTTATTATTACATTTTTTTAAAGAAGAACAAAGTACAAATAAATCAAGTCAAATTTTCCTTATCTGATTCTGAATCCCTACTGATTACAGTGTAGTTATGTGAGCAACAGCTGTTTTGATGGGTCATTAAATGTTTCGGTTGTTCTGTTCCTCTGGTATCATCCCACTCGCTGAGACAGATTAAAAGCTATGTGGGTAGATAAAACACACGGCAACGTAATTGGCTACTTTTCTCCTCCTCAATGAGGGAAAACAATGGACACTTAATGGTCTATTAATACTGTATGCGATCCAATGAGTCAAAGGGCAACAATTGGCGTTTGTGTCACAACTGCCTTAAATTTCAGGCTCACAGACTCATTACGTCCAAAGCCTGTTTAGATTATTTTTGTCTTATATTATTCCTGCACATGTTGATAAAGGATCAAGAAATAATCATGGTATATGGAGTAGAGTAGTGTAATAGTGAGAATGTGGCAGAGCTCCAGGCCTCTCAGTTCGATCCTGAGCTCAGTTTACTGTCTGTGTGGAGTTTTTCTCGCGCTCTTCTGTTTCGTCTTGCTTCCCAAAACTGACAAATAGAGTGACTGCTCTGGAATTTCCATAAGTGTGAATAAATCTATGACAATAACTATTGGTGTATTCCTACCTCTACATTCTACACTATAAGCTATGGATTATTTATAGCCCTGGCCAGGATTAAGTGCTTACTGATAATAAATGGATAAATGATGAAAACACTAGAAATGATATAGAAGATGTGGTCAAAATATTGTACGAAATTAAGTCGCACTTTTGTCGTATTTGTTGCATTGGTTCTGTGTTCTGAAAATTGTATAACTTCTCTATACAGTAAGTGATTTTATTTTGAATAATAAAAAGGGGTTGGCTTGCTTATAGAAGGCCGTGGAGCAGGAGATGTCCCTTGCTGCGAAACAATTATGTCACTGCACATTTTTTCGAGTTAGCATTACTCCTATCGATGGACAGTGGAAGCAAAATCAATATTCTACCTCCAGGCATTTAGGGACAGAAATCCAAGTAGCAGTCAGTGCAAATATTAGGAGAAAATCAGCACAGAATTGCACAGTGGATGAAAATATTGCTGAACCAAACGTCACCTCTGGATTGTCTAGAAAATAAAATAGATCCTATTAGATCCTATGAGATTATGTGTAAAGTCAGCCTCCTTTCAGTAATCTGTCATCACTGGGTTTTGGGAAAAAAGAGTATCGGGTACTGAGCAGTGAAGGCTTGCAGAAGCATTCCAATCTAAATTCAGATGTCTGCAATAATTAGGGAGAAATTATTCCCACGCAAGCCGCGCAAGTAACTCATATCAAGAGGACTGTGAAATGCGTTGCAACCTTCCACAATGAAAGTGTCCTCGTCTGACTTCCTTTTTTTCCCCCTCAGTAGACGAGCAAACGCTGTTCCTCGCTCCCCATGCAAATTTCGAAGTAATAGTGAAGTGAATTCTTTTAAAAAGAGAGTAGCTGACTCTTATGTAAGATTGTTTGCTGTTTTAATGCAGTCTCTCTTTTCTTAATGCATTATTAAACTGGGAATATTCTTCCTCCGCAGTGATGAGCACATCAGTCTACTTAGGATTGCGGTTTCAGGACGGTATAAAACACAAGGGAGAGAGGTTTTAAAAATCTCAGGCTTTGTGTGAAGTCTTGAAAACTTAAAGAAGTGACATAAAAAGCATTGACAGTGCTGGACCTGGAGACTCCTCCCACAAATTTTTAAATAATCATTTTCTTGAAGAGGCACAACATATGTATAGCATCCACCATATCCTTCTGTTACTATCAAAACAAATACCATATTAAAACCTGTGATTTGTCCTACAGCTGAAATTAATGTCAGAACTGCTGTTACAGAAAATGAATCTCAAATCAGCTTTAGGAATGAACATCGGCGGTGTATAATGAGGTCTACTGTCTATGATCCTAAAAGTAAGGAACAGGTGATGTGGTTGGAGTTGACATAAATGGTGTCATATTAAGGAAGTGCAAAATTCTATCCATCGCCCAAACTTTAAGCCTTATAATAAGTTGTCATTTGATTCACTCATGAAAAGTGTAATACATTCGTAAATGTAAGAGCAATCTGGTGTGAAACGACTTGCTTGCAATTATTTCTGGTGTACAGTTTCTCTTGACTAAGACTTTCTGATAAAGAAAAAAAGGAGTTGACATCTTGCCAGCTTTCTGATATGTTATGCTGAGGAACTGCAAATTTCTTTTTAGCTATCACTCATTTGTGACTGTTAAAGTAGAGAATTAAAGAACAGATTGGGCAAGAGTCGTACCTGTAACAATGAAAAAGGTGATTCTTGTGAAAAAATTAAGTGTATCAGGCATTCGCTCAATGCAATTAATCAGATTTTTCAAATGGCAATAAGTCTTGTTGAATCTAATTAATGCACTAGAGAAGACACCAATAGTGACCTTCTTGATGTGTTGTTTGTGCTCCAGGATATCCTCGCTACACTGTAATTGGAGATCACAGTTCAGGGGAACACCACCTGAGGATCCAGAGGGTCGAGCTAGCGGATGATGCTGTATTCGAATGCCAGGCCATCCAGGCTGCCATGAGATCTCGGCCTGCTCGACTCACGGTTCTAGGTGAGTTAAAACTTTGCAGCTTCTACACACATTCACAACATTGTAAAGGCATTCTTTAACATTTAAAAAGAACTATGTCAAAATAGCCGATGTAAGTGATGGTGCAAAAGTTGTGTCAACATTTAATGGGGAAAGTTTTATATTATATAGTATTATAGGTGGAAAGCTTGATTTTACACATGCATTTTGCATCTTGATTTTATGTGGGCCACTGATATCATTACATTCACT
>JBCEWE010001596.1:0-26079 GCA_039877035.1 Silurus lanzhouensis | reverse complement strand
GCCGTGTTTCACCACGTTATCGACTTGGTAGACTTTTGTTCCGACCACTAAGGACAGATTAATAAATAACCTGCCTGATTTATCTCAGTTTCTCACTAAACCCATAACTACTAATGATTTTGATCAAATGGCTAACAACATAGACCTTATCCTCACTAGCACATTAGACACTGTTGCCCCCATCCGGTTAAAAAAGGTTAAAGAACAAGCACCTGCACCTTGGTATATTAGTCATACGCATGAACTCAAAAGAACAGCATGTAATCTGGAGAGAAAATGGAGGAAAACTAAATTGGAGGTATTTAGAATTGCGTATAAAGACAGTATGCTCAGCTACAGACAGGCGCTAAAAGCTGCTAGAGCTGAACACCTGAGCAAACTCATAGAAATAAAAAGAAACAATTCCAGGTTCCTTTTCAGTACTGTAGCTAAATTAACTACAAATCAGGGATCTGAAAAATGTGTTCCATCACAGTTTAGTAGTGACGACTTTATGAATTTCTTAACTGAAAAAATAGCTAACATTAGAAAAACAATTGTGGCGGTCCAACCTCTGACAGCATCTCCTGACACAATCTCACCTACAACTCCACATCTACACTGTTTTACATGTACAGGACAGGAAGAGCTGTATAATGTTATTACCAAAGCTAAATCAACAACATGTCAGTTAGATCCCATTCCAACTCATCTGCATTGTGAGTTTGTGGATTGTAGAGGACAGAGTAGTATGGAGACCATTTTTGCCAGGTCTCTTTCTCATGGTGGAGTCATGAACACTGACCTTAACTGAGGCAAGTGAGGCTGCAGTTTTTTGGATGTTGTTGTGGGGTCTTTTGTGACTTCTTGGATGAGTGGTCTCTGTGCTCTTGGGTAATTTGGTCAGCCGGCCACTCCTGGGAAGGTCCTCCACTGTCCTATGTTTTTGCCATGTGTGAATAATTTCTCTCACTGTGGTTCACTGGAGTCCCAAAGCTTTAGAAATGGCTTTATAACCTTTTCCAGACTGATAGATCTCCATTACTTTCTTTCTCATTTGTTTCTGAATTTCTTTGGATCTCAGCATGATGTCTAGATTTTGATGATCTTTTGGTCGACTTACTTTGTCAGGCAGGTCCTATTTAAAAGATATCTTGATTGTGAACAGGTGTGGCAGTAATCAGGTCTGTGTGGTGAGAGAAATTGAGATTAGGTGTGATAAACCACAGTTTTAACAGGGGGGCAAACACTTTTTCACACAGAGCCATGTAGTTTTGGATTTTGTTTCCCCTCAAAAATAAAAATCTTCATTTAAAATCTGCATGTCGTGTCACTTGTGTATCTTTTACTAATATTTAAATTAGTTTGATGATCTGAAATATTAAAGTGTGACAAACATGCAATAAATATACACAGTGGTGTGAAAAAGTGTTTGCCCCCTTTCATACTACTTTCATACTACTACAAAAGTATGTACTTGATATCCTAGGCAATTTTTTCTTTCTTTGTCTTCCCCATTTAGTTGAATCTTCTGAGGAGAAGTGGTTCCACACACAGCCATCAACCAGAAAAGAGGTTCAAGCAGTCTCCAAACTCAGCACCTGTTTCAGCTCTACCAGTAAGAGTGAGAGACAGAAAATCCCAGTCTTCACTGGTTGTATCCCCAACACACCTGAAGAGAGGTGGAATCAGGATTTACACCCCAGCCAGTCTGTAGACCATCTGTCATAGCATTGTTGATGAGAAGATGTTGGAACTGGCTACAAACTGTTCGTTGACGACTTCTACACAAGTCCAGCACTGTTTAGAGATCTACTAAAAAAAAAATAATATCTGGCCTCATCACTGGCTGAGAGAAGAGGATGTGCTGTTTGTAGAATGGAAGGATAAAAGGAAGGTCCAGATGTGCTCCATCATTCACAGAGGCACTGAAGGAAGATTGTGCTACTTTTATTTTCATTACTTTCTTCTTCTACTGTTTTTCTAATGTTTAAATACCAGTCTTATGCTTATTGTGTGAATGTTATTATTCCCAGTACATTTGGTTATCAGGCTGCTTTTCCTCAAACAGACGGAGGGAGAAAAGGACTACACACAGTCTCAGAATAATGTTTATAGGAATCTCGTTTTTATTGTATTTTCTTCAAAGTTGAAATATAAACTCATTACACATGTGACTTTTAACCCGTCACTATTCTGGATTGCTTCAGGACCGAATTCATGTATTTATATATATAAAAAAATATGTTTTATGACGTACACAGGACTAAGGAACTTCAGCATCTTTGGATGATGTTAAGCCCAAAGTGTGTTCTTTCAAAAGAGATGTAAATTGTGTATGTAGCACACTGTGTCAGGAACTTTTACCATTGAAAGTCAGGAAGATCATTTTCAGGTTCAAAAGTGGGGCTGAAACCGAACAGGGTTCAAGAAACCGGGTTTATTTTCATATAAGTAACAGTATTTAGTTCAGTAAACTTCAGTTCATTTAAAGGAGAATTCAGTGCTGTTTAGTTCAGTAAAGTCTTCATTTAATCCAAAACTATTCCATTCATTAAGTTCAATTATCCTCAAATTAATATTTTTACATTCAATAAAAAACAAATCATCCAGTTTTCATGATGTTTATTTAGTGAATAATGCATTTAATAAACAATTGGTTTCACTCAGAATGACGTTTTATTTTTAATAAGTAGTAAAAATGTGTTTTTTATAAAACTCATCTGAAGCATAAAGATAAAAATGCACCAGTTGGTTAAAAGGAAACATTTAAAAGTAAAACATTTATTCCAGCTCATAAATCCTATAAAACATGCAGCATTAAACATGAACTTCCAGCAGATGAACATCTCATAATACTGTCTGGAAGTGAGAAATGTACAGGTTGTTTTTACTCCATACACATGAACTTACTTTGATCAGAACACAATCATACTCCAAATCAGTTAATCATAAAGTCAATAAAAGAATCCCAAACTGCTGTGTGTCTTGTCTTCGCTAATAATGACGTCATTAGAGCTCCACTACTTCTAATGACCTGCTGTGACAGTGAGCTCTAATACACATCACACTGCCACCTACTGGTCATTTATGATTCTGCAACGCGCTTTCCCTCTGTAATATGTGCGCATGCGCATCGTGAGTGTGTGCGTGTAAGAGAGAGGGGGGCATATGTGACGTCACAGAAGAGGCGGGGTTATCTCTCTGTGACGTCACAGTAGGGCAACCTGTATGTAAGTCAGAATGCGTCTCTGTTTCTCTCATTTCCAAAGTTTGTGCGTTTGAGTAAAGACACGTAAACATGGGGCTCTTCAGAAGGTTTAAATATATTTTTCAAACCAGAAAAGAGAGGAATTCTGAGCAGATTGTTGAAAAGAAGGAGAAGCTGGAACACATGGAGAAAGTAGTAACAGACTTGGATGCATTTTCTCTTCTAATGATAGAGAAGATAACAGAAGAGAAAGAAGAGAAAGCCATTCTGCTACAGACGGTGCAAAAGCTGGAGGCTACTTTGGCTTCTGAGCGAAAGCAGCAGGAACAGGATATAACTGAGAGAAGCCAGAGCTGGGCGAGAGAACAAAAACAACTGGAGGAACGTGTTGCTCAGCTTGAGTTTATTTTGGATCAGACCACCATGGAGCTCCAGTCTTCCCTGAAAATCAATGAGGAACTGGAGAAAACTGTAGAATGTGAGAGAGAGAGCTGGACTAGAGAACAAAAGAAAGTGGAGGAACATGTTGCTCAGCTTGAGGCTAATTTGGAATTTGAGAAAATAAATGGAAGGAGAAAAGCAAGAAGTCCTTTCTGCAACTAGACATAAGGGAGAGGAACAACTTACAGCTCCAGACCTTTCGAGAGGTTCAGGATACTCTAAATCTCTGTAAAGAAGAGAGGAAGACTGCAAAGCATGAGAAAGATAATTTTATAAGACACCAAGAGCGACTGGAGGAACGTATTGTTCAGCTGCAGGCCACTTTTGATTTTGAAAAAAATATATGGGAGGAAAAAATAAAGAAGGCCAAACAAGACATGCAGGAGAGGACCATCCTACAGCTTCAAATCATCAGAGGCCTTCAAGATTCCCTGAATCAGTGTAAGGAAGAGAAGAATTGTGCAGAGCATGAGCGAGATAATTTGATTAAAGAACGAGAACAACAGGAGGAACGTGTTGCTCAGCTGAAGGCCACTTTGGAATTGAGAAAATAAGTGGAAGGAAGAAAGAACGAAGGCCGAACTAGACATGGAGAAAAATAACAATTTACAGCTCCAGACCATAGAGAGCTCCAGGATTCTCTAAATCACTGTGAGGAGTTGAAGAATAGAGCAGAGCATGAGAGAGATTATCTGATGAGATACCAGGAGCAACTGGAGGGCCATGTTGTTCAGCTGAAGGCAACTTTGAATTTTGAGAGAAATAAATGGAATGAGGAAAAAAAGAAGGTTGAACTAGATATGGTTTGGAGTTCTAATATGTTCCTCTCCTCCATTCGAGAGCTCCAGGATACCGTGAATCACTGTAAGATACAGAAGAAAAGCAATTAGAGAAACATGTAGCTCAGCTAAAGGCACTTTGGGATCTGATTATAAGAAACAGCAGCAAGATGAGACGAATCTGGACATCAAGACAGGAACAGAAAGCTGAACCTCTACAAGCCCAAAGAGTCGCAGAAAAAGTGATTAATAATTTTATTATTATTATACATTTATTTATTTATGTATTTTTTCCCTCTTTCCCCCTAAATATGTGTATATATTTGTAATTTTATGCTGTTCTGTGTATTGTAATGTAAATTGTACTTGTTATTGCCACGTTGTTTGTTTATAGCTAATTGTTTAATAAAAAATATATATATATAAAAAACGGTTGTACTTCCTGTATATTTTGAATGACACGATCGGTATGTGTTTCATTTACAAACTATGCCTCCCTTTTCCGGTTTGTCTGAGTTGTCGTGTTTTCGGATTTGTTAGTGTTTTCTAATTTGTTAATTTGTTTTCTAAATTGTTAATGTCTTTGGCACTTTTTGGCCACCGTAGAAATGCCTTTGTCTCTGTAATGCCACAGGTTGTTATATTGCGTTTTTGTATTGTGTTGATGGTTTCTATAATTGTGACGTGATAGTGGTGGTATTAAGAGGTGGATTAAGTTGGGTACGTCCCCACTGAAGACACGGCCTGCAACTGACACAGTTATATCCCTAAACTGCACAGACGAACACCAGAGAATCGTAATCTTCAAACACAAAAAGTAATGCAGTCTCTCTGTTTGGATCACAATTTTTGCAAGTTGGTACGACCCAGTCTGGGGTTGGGCAGCACAGCGTGATTAAAGGCACGGGGTGGTGAATGTAAGATGTCTATATGTAGTATATGGTAGAATGTGTATATGTAGAATATACAGTTGATATAGAAATAATGTACAGTGGTGTGAAAAAGTGTTTGCCCCCTTCCCCCTAAATTTTAGAAATTTGCATTAACACTGATATAGTGTTAATACAAATATATTTAACACAATATAAAATGCATAATACTCACTGCTAATGAGCAAAACTGATCTCTTAATAACACAAACTCTTCCCCTTCCACACGTGGAATTTTGGACGGACTTGTAAATGCCATTTTCCTGCAACAACAAAACACATATAATGCATTTATAAATATCTCACTACAAAATCAACAAAAAAACAAATCCTTTACACTCATTAAACATGACACAAAATATTTACCTCTTACAGTATTGTGATGCACGCTTTACTGCAGCTACAATGCACTGAACAGCGCCACCACCAGTTCAAACTTGACAAACTTATCCTTGAAAAGTTAGTCAAGATATACAGGTGAGTGACAGGTGTCTCGTCCAATGATCTGTAAGTTTCCATTCGCAAACTATACCTACCTTTTCCAGTTTGTCTGACTTGTCGTTGTGTTTTTTGGATTTGTTAATGTGTTTTTAAATTTGTTAATTTGTTTTCTGATTTGTATTTTGTTTTTTTTTTTGTTTTCGATTTGTTGTTTTTTTTTTTTTAATTTGTTAATTTGTTTTGGATTTGTTAATGTGTTTTGCACTTCTCGGCCACCTAAGTAATAGTTACCTGCAACTATAATTACCACAAACTCATACAGCACAATACATGACCTACATTGAAACAACACTTTCCCCTACTTCTTTCCTTTATCACGTTTTGCCCAATTTCATGCAAAAATAATACAAAAAATAAGCACTATAAATAACAATAACAAATATACTATTAATAAATAAATACAGCAATTATTGTGATCTCCTATCACATATGTCCGTTTCAAACAATATACATACTAATAATTACACTTAAGTATTCGACAAACTATTTTAGTCTTTAACAAACCATGCATAGTTTTTACAATTACAACACAAAGACAAACTTTTAGACAATGTATAAATAATTTATTTGAGCACCAGAAAAATACAATAAGATTAAATTACCTCATAAAAATAAAGGGGACAAAAACTATATGCCAATTACAGTAAATCCTGACAATTTTAGAAATGTAGCATTAACACTGATAAAGTCAGAACTTTACATCCTGATGGCTCTAATAATGATCCTAAAACAAACAGTACATGTAGCCAGCATTCACACTCTATTCATATAGACTGCCTCACACTAATAGCTATCATCAACACAGTAATCACCTGATAATGTGCTCTCATAATGCACACACACAACACAAAAAACAAAAACAACCACCACCACCACCACACAAAAGAAGTCGTTAAGAGGATTATCCATCTGCCTCCTCTCTACAGATGTGTGAACTACTTCAAGGTCAAAGTCAACCATTTACTTCATTGTTAGAACCAAAAAGCAACACTTGGAAAAAAAACATACATCTATGGGAATATATTTTCACAATTTTTGGTTTATAAACATCTCACATTTCTTAAACCTCTTCATATAATTTTAATTGACTTTTTCATAAAAGCTACATTTTTATTTACTCTTCTCTTCACAACTCTTTCATGTAAACAGAACACATATAAAAAAGTATTTCATTAATTCCATATATAGTGCAGTCAAAAAGACCAATTAAAGCACAATAACTTATAAAGTACTTTTTTGTGTTGTTAACTCGGTTTATTACAACCAACATCACATGTATAAAACACACACCCCCTTAATGTACAATGAGAAAAAAAGAAGCTTGTTTCACAAAATGACTGCACCCCAAACAATTTTCTACACTTTAAATCTACCTCATGCACATATTCCCTTCACATTCAAAATGTTCTTACCTGTTTTAAAAATACAGACCTACTAATACAAACCACCATAAATACGTCATGCAAAACACAATATAAATATTCCCCAAGCATCCATGCAACACAACACAACTCCACTTCATATTTACTTTTCACAATATCCATAAAACCATTGTAACTATTTATTATTTCCTTATAAACTACAGCTTCTACTAGCAATTACTTCTAATAACCACTGCAACATTGCGTAACATTATGTTCTAAAAAAAACACATGCACAGATAACCAATGCCCACCCTGCCCCCATTTTTCTTAACTCCACCCCTTAACTACTGACACTTTAAATACAGAGCAACCTTTCTCACCACTCAAACTTCTTCTGATGCATCCTAGACGCAACTATGGAACAACGAGGTAACTTAACATAGCAATAGCACATTTCATACAGCCTCTCTATTTTTACACATACTCTTCATCTTATATTCACTCACCTTCTCTTTCTCTCTACAGAACAGACATTAATAACATCAACAATCAACAAAAGAACTTTCAACGTTCCCCAAGGTAAAAAATTAATATTCACACTCGCAACAATATACAATAAAATCTTGCTTCATTTGACATTTTCTAACACATTTTCCCTTCTATCCTACAGGACTACAAGTCTGCTTGCTAACAGACGCCATGTGTCGAGGTATTGAGGACTACCTACCAGATGCAGAATGCTGGGTTCACCCAGGCACGACTCTTGAGAGATCTTCTAAACAACACATAGACCACTTTGAGACAATACACAACAGTGCGTTGGTACTACTCCACATCGGAACCAATGACATTGCAAGTGGAGCACCGCCATCACTGATCATCCAACGAATGAAAGCACTAACAACTTCAATCTCTCAAGCAAATCCTCACATTCTGTATTTTGCAATTAGTGCTGTCTTGCCACGACCTACAGATGACTCAGCAAAAAAAACTACAGTGAAACAATACAACACTATGCTACACCACTGGACTACTCACACAGACATCATCTTTCTGAACACAACAAAACCTTTCCTCAAACATGGAAAAATAGTTACCCCCTATACAGACAAGATGGCCTCCACCTTAATCAACAAGGAAAACACAAACTTTTTACATACATTCAGCAGTTCCTTTGGCATTTTTGTCACTTTTCAACACAAACCAAAAATGTTAGTATCACATGACATTTTTGTCAGACTTGTTTACATTAATGACCATAACATGTTGTCTCTTTCTACAACAATAAATGCTCACATACATTATAAATACTTTCAAAATGTTTTCAACATAAAAAATTCCTTCTATTTTTCCACTTTAAAGCACTTCACCTACATATATACTGAATGCTCTACAATTTTTCCAAACTTTACATGTTTGATAACAGTCAGGCCTGAACACATCAAAAGAACATTATTCCATTTTTATTAGAGCGCCACCTGCTGGCAACAGGAAAAGGTTTTTCCACTAACTTAAACATGCAAAGTCCAATCAGCACCAAACTTTCACTTGTTTCAAAAAGCCCATGGCCTAGGAACGCCCTATTGTAATTGTTCCGTTTCTTTATTATTATTAGGGCCCGAGTACCGATGGTGCGAGAATTCTATTATAATTGTTCTGTTTCTTTATTATTATTATTTTTTAATTGCTCGAAAAGTCACGAAACTTTGCACACACATCAGAAATGGCGAAACTTTAGGTATGATATGTTTTTCTAAAGTGGATATGGCAAAATGGCTCAATAGCGCCACCTATACACTTTCAAAGGTGTGTGAACATATACACACATGTAACACACTAATACACACAAAAAAGTCTCTAGGTACAAAAATCCGAATCCCAACAGGAAGTGGTATTTTTTCTTTTATGAGCAAATTTTTTGTCATTTTTGCCATTTTCAGATGTTGTATTTTAACAAACTCCTCCTAGAGATTTTTACCAAATTTGTTCTGCACAATCTAAAGGCCTTTGCAATGTTAAATTGCAAAGATCTTGAGTTTTCATTAGAGGGTGTGTCCTTAGCGGCCTGACAAATTTTGATGTTTCGCCATCAAAAAGGAAGTTGCTATAACTCAGACATACAATGTCCAATCTGCCCCAAACTTCTCATGTTTGATACGACTCCTGATCTGAACAGATCTACATGCCCATATTCAGTATTAGTTATAGCGCCACCTGCTGGCAAAAAGAAATGTCATATTTTACACTGTACTTCACTCTCAGAAACACAATTCAACATGCCACGCAATACCAAACATGCTATAAACACGTTCACCCGTGCAACACTTGACTAAGTGCTGATGTTTGCGATTACATCACAAAACAGAAAGTTGTTTGGAACTCAGGCATACAATGACCGATCAGCTCCAAACTTCACATGTTTGATAAAAGTCCTGGACTGATGACAATATTTATGACAATATACATTTAAGGTCGTAATGGCAGCAGGAAGTGTGGCACTTTGAAATGACTGTGCTATAATTCTCCTGTCTTTATTCGCTTACATGCACCTCGCCCACTGTTCACTGTTTTCCTCAGGCCAACGGGTGGCGGTGAGCCCGGGTGCGAGGGCCCGTTCATCGCTGCTTTAATTTGTATTGTTTTCCAGCACAGTAATGTGATGAATGTAAATCAGAATCAGAATCAGGTTTATTGGCCAAGTGTGTTGACACACACAAGGAATTTGGTTCCAGCTGTTCGTTACTCTCAAAAGTACAGACATAAATAAAAACCTATACATAACAAAACAGACACAACAAGACAAAAACAGACTATACAAGACAATACAGACATACAGACAATATGAGACAGTATAGACAGTGTGGGTAATAAATAGGGATACAGACCAGTAATGTACATAAAGTGTGGGAGTGCATGGTAGTGTTATATTGAGTTGCATAAATACTGTTATGTTGCATCATTATGCTATAAAACACATATTATCCCGTTAAGTTCGGAGCATGCGCAGAAAGAACCGGAGACATGACTGCACAGCGTTTTTTACTCGTTTACTCTGCACACTGCAAACACACCCACATGCAGCACGAGAGTGCCCTCTAATGGATATCAGATATTATAACATTAATGCAAAAACATTACAAATACAGTACAGACCCAGTTTACTGGGTAAGAGAGAGAGAAACCGGGGGCGGAGCATATCTGTGTGACGTCACAGTAAGGCAACTTCTATGTAAATCAGAATGCGTCTCTGTTTCTCTCATTTCCGATGTTTGTGTGTGAGTAAAGACATGTAAACATGGGGCTCTTCAGAAGATTTGGAGAGATTTATCAAACCAAAGGAAAGAGGAAAACTAAACAGATTGCTGAAATGAAGGAGGAGCTGGAACACATTGAGAAATTAGTAAAAGACTTGAATGCATTTATTAATCAGATGAAAGAGAAGATAGCAGAAGAGAAAGAACAGAAAGCCATTCTGCTACAGATGGTGCAAAAACTGGAGGCTACTTTGGCTTCTGAGCGAAAACAGCGGGAACAGGACATAAATCGAAAAAATGACACACACCTCCAGTACATCACTGAGCTCCAGTCTTTCCTGAAACTCTACGAGAAATCTGTAGAACGTGAAAGAGAGATCTGTGCGAGAAAACAAAAGCGACTGCTGGAACGTGTTGCTCAGCTCGAGGTCGCTTTGAAAAGAGAGAGCGAAAAGAAGGCCAAACTAGACATGGAGGAGAGGAACAATGTACCACTCCAGGCCATCAGAGAGCTTCAGGTTTCCTTATATCTCTGTGAGAAAGAGAACAATAATTTAATGAGAGACCGAGACCAACTGGAGACACGTCTTGCTCTGCGAGAGGCCACTTTGCTTTCTGAGCAAAATAAACACAGGAAAGAAAAAGAGAAGGCCAAACACGACCTGGAGGAAATGACCTCCTTACACCTCCAAACAACCAGGAAGCTCCAGGATTCCCTCAACCACTGTGAGGAAGAGAAAAAGAGGGCAGAGCACAAGAGAAATAATTTGATGAGAGAACGAGAGCGACTGGAGAAACATGTTGTTGAGCTGGATGAAACTTTGGAATTTGTGAGTGAATTTGAGAAAAAACAAAAGACCAAACAAAACATCACTCGCTTTAAAACCAGATTCCTCAATAATTCACGAAGAACAGGAAATGGCAGCACCGGAGAGCAGCAATCTACAAAGCTCTGGACAGGTTTAGATTTAGCCATGCCATACATATAATAAAGTACAAAACACATCAAAGTTTATTGTAATATTTAATAAAAATTTTATATTTTAATATTGTGTGTGTTTTGTGTCTTTTATTAAAGTGTTGGACTTCATTTAAATCGTAACTAAGAATTAAAATCCACATGATAAAATGTTGGGAAAATGTGACAAAAGTAAATGATAATAAAATAAAGGTTCTGATTGAAATCATTTGAACATGAACAGAAGTTAAACTGATCAAAACTATCGATTGCTACAAAAAGTTTAGTTTGAATGCAGCCTTATAACATCTACTGCTCAAATATAACTTCTGACCACCTCAGCTAGTTACAAAACATCAGAAAGAAATCTTTGAATTCAAAGCATTAGAAAATAACAGTCATTTAATAGATTTATTTTAATAATTCAATCAAATCAGTTAAAAGATTTGGTTCTGTAATTTTGACTCCTTAGATTCAGTTTAAGTCACTGAGTCAGTTCACTGGAATTGATTCAATAAAGTCTGAATTGATTGATTCACCAGAAACTTACTCGATTCCACAGTTTTGGAAAAATCTACAACATAAAACAGTCGTGTCTCCTTATAAATATTACTTTTAAAGACACTTTTGTTCTGTTTGTGAAAAACCAGCAGGTGGTCAGAAAGTTCCTTCTCTGTTCCTGGTTTAGTTTGAGGGGTTCACCTCAGTCCTCTTTAAATGCTTTTAATTTTCTTTCTCTGAATTATGCTGCTGTTAATCTCTTCCATACATCATACATTCTTATACAGGGGTCCAGACTGCGACTAAAATGATCAACCAAAAAGAATAATTTGTGAGTAATATTTTTGACGAGATTCCCACCTGCGTCCATATAAATTTGCACGGTATGACGAGTAATCTGCATGTCATGACTTTTCATGTGCGTGTTCTGTGAGGAACGGTTTGAAAAAACGCTTTCCTCTAGTGTTACGGGGCTGAGACTTGCAGAATCGCATTTTTAGCCCCTAAGAAGATCAGTCATGAAAGCACCTACACGACTGTGCCAGACAGTGTTGTGCTGGTTACTAAGAAATAGTGACTAGTTACAGTTACTCGTTACTTCATTCAAAAAGTAACTCAATTACAAAACATTAAACATTATCAGAAGCACTGATCTACAATTACAACCTAAATTCCAATATTTGTTCGATGAAATTGTGAGTTTTTCTTGGCTGCACTGCTTCCAGTATGTGAATGTTAGATTTTTGTTCTATTTGCTGCCATGTCAATCTAATCTGCCCAGGGTCTTCAGAATCAGTTGTGCTGGCCGATGTACCTTACACTATATTAGCAACGGATCTGTTTCTTTAACCAATCAGATTTCAAATTCCCCTCACAGGGCAGCTAGCTGGCCCAGACTAGCATCAGCATTTTTCTGTCCTCTGATTGGTTCGTCAGACGAAACTGTTACAGCCAAGTTGGACTGGCAAAACATGTCTGTAGCGATCCGCACACATTAATACATCAGGTAGACTGATGTAGGAAGAGAAATTGATTTGGTTTCGGACGTTGTTAAAAATCCATTTTCAAGAAAAGCTAGAAATCTAGAAAAGCTAGGTAGCCCAACCCTAAAGCTAGCTTTAGCCGTAGCTTGTCTCAGCCCGGGAAAGGGTTTGTTCGCCACTTTCAGACCAGTGAATACGAGCGATACCACTGATACCACAGGAGCGTTGCAAATTATGAGTATGCATTATGAGTATGCATCTCTGGAGAGTAAGTTGTATTTCATTTAAGTTTATGAATGTTTTTGTCATGTTATTAGACAAATATTGATTCTAAACTGCTCCACATGATATAGATGGCACAGTTGCGGTTGTAGTGTAAAGGTTTGAAGCTTGCTTTAGTAAAATGGTACTCACCCTCCATATGCAAAATGCCTCTCTCTGTAATGCCACTCATTGTTATATTGTGTTTTTGTATAGTATTGATGGTTTCTATAATGTCGACATGATAGTGGTGGTATTAAGAGGTGTATTAAGTCAGTTAAGTCCACACTGAAGGCGCAGGTACCAAATGCACGGCCCGTCACTGGAGTAGTGTTAAAACAAAGAACACAGACACTCACCATTGCTGTTGTTCAACACCTTCACTGTAGAATCTGTAGGAAAATATTAGTTATGTTGTAAATGAGATTTGAAGTATGTTTTAAATACCGACAGCAACATCTCATTACAAACAGCAACATATAATTACAAACAATATGAACACAATGATGAATTTAAAGTACACTTAAGTAAAAACAGTATACTTTACCTTAAAATTTAGCGTTTTGCTTCTCTTTCAAGTAACTGAAAAGGAAAACAGCACTAAAGTAAATAAATGCACTGAAGTTTTCATGTAGGAGAAACACATCAAAATGTTACTGCTGGCAAAACCCACATCCTCTCTTATGCTGCTACTACCAAGAACAACAGAGGTAATGAAATGACCATTAACTATTTTTTTTGTTACTAAGGGTCACAGACATTAAATTGCAGAATACAAGTCCGATGCAGTAAATAATTCACAAAGAATCTCTCCCAAGGACAAGTGAGCATTTAACTGGGTTGACAATGAAGGACTGGATTTGAACTAGGCAGGCGCTACCCTTCTCTCTAAGGCCGATCTCTTCATTCTGCCATGACTGAGAAATGCTACAAAGCAGTAGCCACATAACTCACAGCAAGCTCTATAAAATGTGGTAAGATTTACTATTGATTAACATGATTAAGAAATATTGAAGATGTGAGCTTATCGAAATTAGATTCAGACTAAGTTTACACTTGTATTATTAAGAAACCAGGATGTAAATGGGCAAAAAGCATATAGAATCAGAGAATCAAGGGCATGGCTCCACTGGGGCTCGAACCCAGGACCTTCTGCGTGTAAAGCAGACGTGATGACCGCTACACTATGGAACCTGCTGCTGAGAAGGTTGATGTCCAATGTGCATAAATAGAAACATATCTCTCAAAATTTAACTGGAAGAATATAAATTAAACTTAGAAAATTCACTGACTCAAATGTCACAATCATCTCCACTGTTTTGAGCGTGTTAAGCTCCAGGTTTTTATGACTGCACCATGTCTCTCAGGTCTTTCTTCACTGAAGCAGGGTCGTTGGCTGAAAACTGATTTTACAGCTTATTAGAGTAGCTCCTCTTAGCCACTCTATGAGGATCAATGATGAGGATTAATCTTCCTCATATTAATAAATTAATCATGTACTACAGAATTTGAAAATAACTTGAAATCCTGTCAACTGGGAACAGGAAGCTGAGGGTACATTGGGAACAAGTTTCCCAAAGCTGGAAAGGTGCAATCTGGAAACATATGCAGGTGCAGGTGATTGTGTGGATCCATAGGGTAGTGGTCATCACATCTGCTTTACACGCAGAAGGTCCTTCTGTGACCCCCAGTGGAACCATGCAGCTAGCAAACATGAATGAGGTTTATGTATTTGTCACAAATTGTTACTAAATCCTGGTAATAAATAAACAACTTTTAGTGTTTCTGCATTGTGCTTGTAACAGAAATGGACAATAGGAATTCCAAAAGGCTCAAGGGCATTGCTCCACTGGGGGTTGAACCCAGGACCTCCTGCGAGTAAAGGAGATGTGATGACCGGTAAAGCTGTAAGAGAAGTTGGACACTAAGGAAGGAGAAAAGGAGAACTACAGGGGAATAAAGTTTGATCAGTCACACCATGAAGTTATAGGAAATAGTGGAAGCCAGGCTGAGTTTATTCATTAGTTATTTATCCAGTTATCATCTGTTAACCTGTTATTTCAACAAAACCAGATTTTCTCCTGCAAACCAAGTTCAAGAAAATGTTACAAGGAATTGACTCCAATGTCGTGTTTGCTTTAGAATGTAATACTTTATTGCTTTAGTACATAAAGGTCTACATTTAAACATTTATTATTTTATAATGATTAATTGTTATTATTTTATATGCAGATTTACATATTTATGAAACCCAAGGAGATAAAATGATTAAATTTCCAATAATTGGTTTGATTAAACAATGTTATTTGGTTGTCACTGCCCTCTAGTGGCCCTGTCAGGACTTTCTTTTTACTTAATTCTGTACAAATATTATTAATGGTGTTTTGTTGTCTTGTTATATGTGATGTTGATCTTTTACTGAATTGAATTGACCAAACTGAATGGACTGAATTATTAAAATGAATCTATTAAATAGTTCTTTCTGATGTTTTTCTACTAACTGCAGTAGTCAAAAGTTATACTTGAACTATGATGTTATGAGGCTGCATTGGAACTAAACTTTATAGTTTTGTGTGCATCAGATGAACCCATGAAGAACTCATGTATTGTAAACTGATTTAATCTCTGTGTTTTTGTGATTTAATATTCAATCTGATGCTGTGAATACTGTTCAATAACTGTTTATTTTATTACTTTAACTTCTGTTCATGTAAAATTGGGTTTAAACAAAACCTTTTATTTTAATATCATTTACTTTTGTCTCGTTTTCCCAACATTTTATCATGTGGATTTTAATTCTGAGTTAAATTTAAATGTCCAACACTTTAATAATAGAAACAAAACACACACTATATTTAAGATATTTATTTATTTTAAAGGAATAAAAAATATTGAGTTACAATAATCACTGATATGTTTGTACTTTATTATATGGAGGACATGTCCAGCTTGATCTCCTCTTTTTCTTTCTCTGGTTTTCTTTCTCTAGTGCTGAAGTCATATTGCTGAACAGCTGTACAGCTTCCTCCAGTCACTCTCGGGTTTCCATCCTCATTTCTCTTCCCTCACCTAAGAATCTTTGTTTCCTCAGAGATTTTCTGCGACTCTTTGGGCTTGTAGAGGTTCAGCTTTCTGTTTCTGCTGTTTCTCATAGTCAGAACCCAAAGTGCCCTCAGCTGAGCTTCATGTTTCTCCAATTGCACTTGGTTTCTCAGAATGATCTTTCTCAAGCTCTTTAGTCTTCTTCTGTATCTTACAGTGATTCACTGTATCCTGGAGCTCTCGAATGGAGGAGAGGAACATATTAGAACTCCCAACCATATCTAGTGTAGCCTTCTTTTTTTCCTCATCCCATTTAATTTTCTTCAGATTTAAAGTCAGCTGAACAACATGGTCCTCCAGTTGCTCCTGGTATCTCATCAGATGATCTCTCTCATGCTCTGCTCTATTCTTCTCCTCCTCACAGTGATTTAGAGAATCCTGAAGCTCTCTGATGGTCTGGAGCTGTAAATTGTTATTCTTTTCCATGTCCAGTTTGGACTTCTTTCTTTTCTCCTTCCACTTATTTCTCTCAAATTCCAAAGTGGCCTTCAGCTGAGCAACATGTTCCTTCTGTTGTTCTCGTTCCCTCATCAAATTATCTCGCTCATGCTCTGCACAATTCTTCTCTTCCTCACACTGATTCAGGGAATCTTGAAGGTCTCTGATGGTTTGAAGATGTAGGATGGTCCTCTCCTGCAGGTCTTGTTTGACCATCTTTACTTTTACCTGCCATTTATTTTTTTCAAAATCCAAAGTGGCCTGCAGCTGAGCAACACGTTCCTCCAGTCGCTCTTGGTGTCTAATCAAATGATCTTTCTCAAGCTTTGCAGTCTTCCTCTCTTCTTTACAGAGATTCAGAGTATCCTGGAGTTCACTGATGGTCTGGAGGTGTAAGTTGTTCCTCTCCCTCATGTCTAGTTGGTCCTTCTTGCTTTTCTCCTTCCATTTATTTCTCTCAAATTCCAAACTAGCCTCAAGCTGAGCAACACGTTCCAGCAGTTGCTTTTGTTCTCTCACCCAGCTGTCTCTCTCACGTTCTACTGTTTTCTCCTGTTTCTCATAGAGTTTCAGGGAAGACTGGAGCTTGGTGAAGTTTTGGAGATGTGTGGAGTTTCTCTCATTTATGTCCTGTTCCTGCTGCTTTCGCTCAGAAGCCAAAGTAGCCTCCAGCTTTTGCACCGTGTGTAGCAGAATGGCTTTCTTTTCTTTCTCTTTTTCTATCTTCTCTATCATCAGATTATTAAATGCATCCAAGTCTGTGACTACTTTCTCCATGTGTTCCAGCTCCTCCTTCGATTCAGCAATCTGCTCAGATTTTTTCTTGCTTCTAGTTTGAAAGATTTTTCTAAACCTTCTGAAGAGCTCCATGTTTACGTGTCTTTACTCAAACGCACAAACCTCAGAAATGAGAGAAACAGAGACGCATTCCGACTTATAGACATTGCCCTACTGTGACGTCACACAGAGATGCCCCGCCCATCGTCTGTGACGTCACCTGGTCGCGCGCGCTTTCTCTCTCACGCACACACTCACTATGCGCATGCGCACATTACAGAGGCAAAGCGTGGATAAAATATCATGGCGTCTTCACAACTTTTCTGTTGTTCCTGAGAGAAGAGCGATATTACAGTCATAAATAAGATAAAAACGGCTGTAAACTGTGTATAAAGCGAGTGAAGGTCAGCGGGACTCCATGCTCTCCATGCTAGCATGCTAACTTCAGTAGATATCTCCGTTACATAATACATAGAGGTTTTTAAAGTCCAAACTGTCTTTTATTCACATTCTGTTGATAATTGTATTTGATTGATGAGTGTTTAAACTACACTTATTACATAGGGTTTAATAGAGAAAGCAGTTAGTACGCGGTATTTGACCAAACTGGGTCTGAGTTGAGAACCGGAAGAATGAATGAATGTTGCAGAATCATAAATGACCAGTAGGTGGCAGTGTGATGTGTATTAGAGCTCACTGTCACAGCAGGTCATTAGAAGTAGTGGCGCTCTAATGACGTCATTAATAGCGAGGACAAGACACACAGCAGTTTGGGATTCTTTTATTGACTTTATTGATTAATTGATTTGGAGTATGATTGTGTTTCTGATCAAAGTAAGTTCATGTGTATGGAGTAAAAACAACCTGTACATTTCTCACTTCCAGACAGTATTATGAGATGTTCATCTGCTGGAAGTTCATGTTTAATGCTGCATGTTTTATAGGATTTATGAGCTGGAATAAATGTTTTACTTT
This sequence comes from Silurus lanzhouensis, assembly GCA_039877035.1. Classification (NCBI taxonomy): domain Eukaryota; kingdom Metazoa; phylum Chordata; class Actinopteri; order Siluriformes; family Siluridae; genus Silurus; species Silurus lanzhouensis. The sequence goes on along the minus strand of JBCEWE010001596.1, from coordinate 7,626 downwards.
TAAATGTTTTCTTTTAACCAACTGGTGCATTTTTATCTTTATGCTTCAGATGAGTTTTATAAAAAACATTTTTACTACTTATTAAAAAATAAAACGTCATTCTGAGTGAAACCAATTGTTTATTAAATGCATTATTCACTAAATAAACATCAATGAAAACTGGATGATTTGTTTTTATTGAATGTAAAAATATTAATTTGAGGATAATTGAACTTAATGAATGGAATAGTTTTGGATTAAATGAAGACTTTACTGAACTAAACAGCACTGAATTCTCCTTTAAATGAACTTAAGTTTACTGAACTAAATACTGTTACTTATATGAAAATAAACCCGGTTTCTTGAACCCTGTTCGGTTTCAGCCCCACTTTTGGGCCTCACAGCTGAAAATGACCTTCCTGATTTCAATGGTAAAAGTTCCTGACAACAGTGTGCTACATACACAATTTACATCTCTTTTAAAAGAACACACTTTGGGCTTTACATCATCCAAAGATGCTGAAGTTCCTTAGAAAAGAATGTGAATGTGTACGTCATAAAACATTCTTTTTTATTATTATTATTTATAAATACATGAATTCGGTCCTGAAGCAATCCAGAATAGTGACGGGTTAAAAGTCTGTGATTTTAAGCAGTTATTTGTGAAGAAGGACGTGTTTATTCATTTAAGGGGCATTTAAGAAGGAAAGAAACAGTTCCATGTCCATTCAGTGGCTGCAAATTTCCAACCAATGTGTATTCCACATATAATGCACACAAATGCAGAGAACACCAAAAAGCCTCAGATTTTGATCCATCAGATGTGGTGCAGAATGTCTCAAATACAATCCAGTATAGTGACATTAGAGGGCCAGAGGGCAACACAGAAAATCATCCAGCATATTGTTTTCACTGTCAGAACCTTTTGTGAGAGAATCTGTATTCAATACACTGAAAAAACAAAACAAATCTCCACATACTGATCAACTTGTAAGTGAAATTGTACAGCCAGTGTCAGATAGTCCGTGACATCTGAGGGGCAACAGCTAAATGGAGAAAATCCTATTATGAGGAAAAATTTCCATTAGTTAAACCTGTAGAGAACATTAATGAGTCATCACATTCTACCTTCATGTATGTGCCAATTATCTCATCCTTGCAGTTGTTGCTTAAAAAACAAGATGTACTTGAGAAAGTTCAAGCAACCACTTCACAGTCACCTGGACAGTATTCATCATACAGCGATGCCTCATACCACCACGAACATTTTCTATTATCAGTTGAGGGTCAGAAATTAGCAATAATTCTTTATAATGATGATTTAAAATTGCTAATCATCTGGGGACATACAAAACAATACACACAGTCTGTGCGGTTTATTAGATATTAGCTAACATGCTAGTAAAATATCATTCTGTCCTCCACTCTAATCAGTGTGACAGTTTGGATATGAAAAGGTTTTTGCACCTCTCCTGAACAACTTAAAAACTCTAAAAGCATTGGTTGTTTACATTGAAACATCTGGTGACTGTCTAAAAGGCACAGTTTATTCTGTTGTAGCCGATAACTTTGCTGCTCATGGGCTAGCTGGTTTCAGTCAGAGTTTCAGATCGAATTTCTCCAGATTTTGTCTCGCCATTCAAACAGAAATGCAAAACTCATATGCAATTGCTGGTAGTTTTGAAACGTGAACAAAAGATCAGCATGATCAACTTGTTGAAAAATACAAAACAATGAGAGTGATTGTAATTATGGTGTAAAACACAGTTGTGTTCTGTCTGATCATCTATCCTATTACCACCCTGTCACAGGATTTCCACCTGATATCTTACATGACCTGCTGGAGGACATTGTTCCTGTGCAGTTGGCAGCTTGTTTAAAAGGTTTGATTAAGGTTTAATTCCCTTTCAGCACTCAGATAAGGTTGACCGTCCTCACCCAATTCCACACAATATTGTCTATGGTGGAACAATTAGAGGGAATGGGCATGAGAACCACACTCTTCTTAGACTGATGCCTGTTCTTATTGGGAAAATCCTATAAGGTGATACATTTTGGGAAGTACTAATGGATTTGGAAGATATAGTAGAACTTGCTGTGTCTCATACTTTCACATATGAAACTATTCAGTACATTTCAGATCAAAGGCAGCTACTTCATGTAGTCTTGCTCAGCTTACGATTATGACCAAAGCATCATTATATTGAGCATTATACCATCTCATAAAGTGCTTTGGTCCTTTGGTGCATCTCTGGACAATGTGATTTGAGGGGAAGCATAACGTGTTCAAAAAAATGTTCATAATACTCATAACTACAAAAATGTAGTGATAAAAAACTGGTGTTCGTGGTGCCTTCACTGAGTTTAAAGAGATCAAAAACACATTACTCATTAAAGACAATATCTACTTTTTACTCAAAGACTATAAAACATTGTATGTTGAGCATTTAAGATCATATGAGCTCATAGAAAATACAAACAAAGGTCACACAGTGAAGTTTGTGTTTCAGCTAATAGACCAAATGCCATTATTCACCTATAAAATATCAGGCATTTTATTCCAGTGCCTAATGAAAAAGCAGAACCATAACATACTCTGTCCTCTACCTTTTTTCGCAGTCAACTGATAAACGATAAGCATCTTTTTGGACCATTTGTCAACTCTAGTAATCACCTTCCTGGACACAAAGGTCAACATAGTGATAGGTAATGTGTATTTCACATTGATTTATACACATTGGTGTGTGTTGTAAAGGTTTATTTGGTTTGTATATATTATTTCAATGTAAGAGTACATTCTTACATATGCAAAGTGTTTTAAAAGTTTACATTAAGTTGACCTTAAAGGAATATTGTGATATGTTTAGGTTCTTTTCTGATCGAAGCTGACCGATTGCTGCTGTTTATATTTATAATTCCCCAGACTGCCAAACATTTTTCTAAATGCTGTGGCTTGTTTATCAGCTTTGTGCAATACTTTAACATGAGACCTGGGTATGCATTAATGAAAATGATGAGTAATTGAGAACCTGTGTTCTAACAATAAGGGCAACATACATATATTGATATTTAAGGGTCATGTTACAGTTCTCCTCAATACAATACAATTAAAGTGGCTGATGTACTGAAACTGAGGATCATCCTAGATAATGACAACGCTGAGAGGCTGATTTTGTCCTCTCGTCCTGAGAATGTACATGGCCTCATTGTTGAAGTTAAAGAAGTTGAATTTTTACTTTCAGCTTCAGTTTGAAGAAACAGAGTTTGACAATGCACTATGCAATCTAGTTAATATCGAGGACCTAGCCTCCCGAGCGACTTTTAGACTAGTTAAACTGGTTCTTCCAGTTTAGACGACACAATGCTACTGTCTGATAGATTAGTAGATTCACCAGAGCACCTTAGCCGTTGGCCAGAGGTCTTTGTTGTTCCCCCATTCTCATATGAGTTCGAGTACACTCTAAGGGAAGGCAACGCTGCATTTTTGACAGAGGGAAAACTTTAAAGCTGACAAGGGATTAAAAACACAACATACTTGATGTGATGGCTGTTGAAATGTATAAGCATAAAGCCTATCCTAGTTCCAAACAGATTGGCAAGGCTGCAGAAACTCTACTACTCAAGCACCCCTGTCTAAAAGAAAAGGTTCCACAACAGGTTATGAGGGTTGGAAGAACAGCCTATGCTTCAAAATGGGCAACTACAGGACTAAACTGACCAGGGCTGACATAAAGGGTGTGGCTGTGAATGAAGGAAAGTGAAGCAGGACAAATCCAGAAGGTTTAGCATCCAGGGCCAACATCAAATGACCCAGAAGAGGGGAAATTAATTTCCTTCCCAATTATCCCTGTGGACAGACTAAGGGCATTTTGAAAACCAAGAGGCTTGAGATGGTGGACCAGTTCAAGAAAGCTGTAGAAGGAAAAGACATGACTCTCATCCATATTTTGGTGAGAAGATGGAAGACTTTTTGATGGCATATGAAGAACATGTAAATATATTTTAAGTGCATTGCATTACATTAAAGTAAATGTGAACACTCAACCCTGAGATCTTTGTGCAATGTATTTGTTTCTGCATAAGGACAAAAAGGACATCAATGTATCCAGAACAGCAGCCCTGGCAGGCCTTTCACTTTACTTAAAGGGGGACTTCTCACAGATCTTCAACATTTGCAAGGTATTGTTTTGTCTTTTTACATATCTGCAAGTACAATTACCTTATTAAATATTCTGAGGTAAACATTGCTATAAACAGTGGTAAAAACATTCAGACTACAATTGCACCCCATTATACAGAAAAACAAAGAGCAATAATACATCCCATAAATCTCTTATATTCATTTAAAATGTTAAAAATACTAAATTACAGAATGCCAGTAATGACAATATGATTATAGTAATACAATAATGATTCAGAAATTTATATCTAAAAATGATCTTTCTGATATAATTCTATTAACATTTACTACACTGAAACTAATGAACTTTACACAGGCTTTAATGAAAGACAGTGTCTGTTACACGGCTTGTATCTAAACAGTAGCCTACCAAGAAAGTCATTGTTCACCGTCTTCCTCCTTCCTTTCACAACAATTTCTCTCGGGAGTTTATCTTTTGGCGTCGTCGTGCGTTTAAAATCACCATCGGTGAAGCTTTTCTCCCGATGCCGTGCAGCTCAGAACACAGGTGAAGTGCGTTTTTTTCATGCCCGGTTGTTTTCAGCGTGATGAATGATTCTCCTTTCCTGTAGACAGTGCGAGTGAGCGGCAGGTCAAACGTCAGAGGAACCTCATCCATATTTATGATATGGTGTGGGTCGATTCAGTGGGAGTGCACCCGATTTAATATATAGAGTTTCATTGGTTCACCTGAAACCATTTGGCAGTTTAATTGGTCTGGTGTTATGGGGCTCAGTTTTTTGGCTTGAAGCTTGTGAAACTGGGAAAAACCCAGGAAAAAATCCATAAATTAGCTCCTTCATTGTTCATCCTTCATGTTGGTCCCCTACTGATTATTCTCCTACTTCCACCGTTCTCTCACCTGATTATTATTATTATCCTCCCATATCTTTCCCTGAGTCTGATCCTGATTGCTCACCCATGTCTTCTGCAGCAGCCCACAAACTCTTCTTTCCCAATAAACATGCTTAAGTCTGCCTTGTACATTGTTTTTGTTTCTCCTACACACTCATAACATTAGTCAGACCCTATTCTACTCTATTTATTATTAACTGATTATTATTATGTTAATTATACTTGGAGTAAATAGTTTACATGATTTTGATTAAATATACTATACTAATTATTAGGTCACACGCTAGATAAGGAGGATTAGAGCCATCACTCCCTTATTAATTAGTCTCACACTCTATGCTTACATCTATTTTAACCCATTAACAAACATACATGTCACATAACACAAAAATTATTTTATTTATTTATATATTTATAACAAAAAAATGAAACAGACAAAAAATCAAAATAAGACAAAAAACTAAGCAAAAAATCGAGCAAAATCTAAAAAATAAATAAAAAAAATCGACCAAAATTGACATCATCACCCACCCTCAAAGCATCAACGGATAAGCCTAATCACAACATGATGAATTGGGAGTGGCGAAAAACCCTGACAGCAACCAAATTTATGTAAAATTCCCACTCTGCCCATCAGGGCACGACAGTGGATTTACCACCAAGTTCATCCTCAGTCGTGATTGTACAAGTAACTAACAAATGTGAAAACATAAGAAAATAAAAGTTGATGCAGTCCAGTGCAAATTGGCTTAACTATGGAATGGGTGATAGTCGTCTGATCCAGTGCGGCAGGGGAGCAGGTATAGAACGGTGAGACTGCAGTGCAGACCACACCTCATCGTGATACCTGTAACCACCACCGTGACGTCTCGATGAAAATATCATTGAGTCTGTTCTGACTGTGTGAAATTTGTGACAAAGGATAGGACGACAATTCCAATCACGATGTTTCGCTGGTTCAGTTGTCCATAGAACATAGCCACAGAAGGTGATGGTGTAGTACGTTACAAAGGTGCTTTGCATGACGAAGTCCGTGAACAGAAAACTGTGAGTGCTCGGAGCACCCACTGAGCTGGCAGTAACTCCAAACGATTGGACAAGGGTAATAGCCCTACGCACATGAAAGAAACGGGTGATCAGCTGAAGTCCTGCAGGAAGATCATAGACAGAGTTCTGGATGGAATCTAGCCACATTCCATCTGGGGAGAACATGTCAGCATGGTGCAGAATGTCCATCACCGGTCTGAACGGGTCCTCATCAGTTTCCCAAACGAATTCGTCCTTTTCTGGAGGAAACCTGTACCATTTACGGGGTCCATTACGGCACCGTTCACCTAAAGGACAGGTGGGCTGCTGCAGGCACCACAAGCAATGCTTTACAAAAATGGACACAAGGGCATAACAAGCATCGCAGGGAGCTCTAAAGGTGTCAAAGTCTAAGCGATACCCCTCAGCACATGCTTCGATGTACGCACACGTGCGTTGATGCAGACGGATAACTTTCAGAAGCCTCCTTTGTTCACCAGCTGCCATGTTCCTGCACACAGTATAAAATACACACAACAACAACATGATTTATATACAATATTATCAAAGAATCACAATTAAAGCATAGAAAGAGTTTAGTGCTTTCAGTTATAAGGAAACGTTGTTACAGTCATTTTTCTTATTGACTAGGGCCATAATCCCTCCATCCAAATCCACATAATGTTTGATCCATATCTGTGGAGATGTTTTCTGTAGAAGACTCTTCACCTGTAATTTTATACACTGGGAGCTGTACGTATTGTCTAAACAATGACAAGGAATTCCACAACAGATAAAACATGCCACGCTTGCAAGGATTATTAAAATTGTAGTCCCAGTCTGACCCTATTCTACTCTATTTATTAGTATATTATGTTAATTATACTTGGAGTAAACAGGTTACATGAGTTTGATTAAAATATGGTCTAAATAGGTTAAATGAAGCTACTTCATTGTATCTAATAGATTCTATACTAATTATTAGGTACATTTGTTAGATTAATATAAAAAGCTAAACTATAAAAGCTAATCTTAGCTAGCCGGCTAGTTACCCATGCTAATGTCACTAAATAATCACTTTGTACTTTTCGAGTCTTCTACTAAATAATCTACAATATTCTGCCATAATTATTTAGACGACTTACCAGGTACCTGTATGAAGAAATGTTCAATAGAAGCGAAATTGTAATTTTTTTTTTAGTTGCTGCTAATCGCTGCTGCTTCTTGCTGCTGTTTGTTTGTTTGGTGGTTGTCAATTTAAGTGTCTCTTTACTTACAATTGCTAAATTCACAAATGAGAAACAAAAGCATGCTTTGAATTATATAGACATGTCACACTGTGACATCACACCTAGATGTCCCGCCCTCTGCCGGTGACATCATCATGTCTCTCTCTCTATTTCTCTATCTCTCTCTCTCTCTCTCTCTCTCTCTCTCTCTCTCTCTCACACACACACACACACACACACACACACACACACACACAGATTACACACACACTCTGGCATGTACAGATTACAGAGGGAAGATTACACACAATCCGGAAGTTGACCGAGTGACTATATGAATGTTGTAGAATCATAAAT
>JBCEWE010001582.1:0-26104 GCA_039877035.1 Silurus lanzhouensis | reverse complement strand
ATCCTGAGCTCTAAATAAAGAAAAACATTAATAAATGGAGGACAATGTTCTGTCTATAGAATAAATTAATTGTCATTTAAAACATAATACAGTGGTACCTTTGCCCTATGAGGAGCTAGTAGCTAAATTTGCTCGCACATCAAATCAATTTTCCCTATTGTAAATACTTAAAATGGCATTAATTCATTCCAACCCTCAAAATGCCACCCCATTTTTTATGTTTCATGTTATTAAATTAGAAAAATACATTTCTAAATAACAAATCTTGTATAAAAACATAATAGAAAGACTATGTAAAGATATAATAAGGTTTTACGCAGTGTACTTAACTTGGAGATGAGACGACTTAATCTAACGAAGACGCCGACGGAGGTGGAGGGTAGAGGAGATAGGCGAAGGAGGATGGACTCATTTTTTTGCTATCACTACTGTACACTACGTATCACTAAACTTTACATTTTTTACTTTTTCTTCTTTGCTTATCTTAATTTTCGTCACAGTCTTCGATTTCTGGCTTTGCTTCGCCATCTAGCAGCGGCGTCTCGAGCTTGTACCTCAATTTTTTACTTGCAAAACAAAGCAAAAGAATCGACCGAGTGACGACTCGTACCTCGGAAAACTCGTACATTAATTCACTCGCAGGTCAGGGTCACACTGTACTAAGTTTAACAAAATGTAAAACTTTATAATAAAACTATTTTATCATAGTCATATTCACATTCACACGGTTAAAAATTTTTTTCCCGGTCAACAGCAGTTTGGATTTATTCATAACGACTGTATGAAAGGATTTAGAAGTGTATCTAATATATGACTCCTGACCTCTATTGACTGAATTAAGAATGAAGAAACCAAGACTAAATAAATTTATATATATATATATTTATTTATTTATTTTATTTATTTATTTTTTTTACATTTTATTATGTTTATATGTATATTATGTATGTATATTATGTATATTATTTTTATAATTTTTTTTTTTTAAAGATACATATAATTCATCGTATTAACCACTCTGAATGTAATTAATTTAAAATAATGTAAATATCAACTTTTTTATAATGGTTGATTTTATTTAATTAAAGAACTTAAAAATATATAATGTTGGTTAATCAATGCAAGAGTAAACATCCTCCATTAGGAATGCCTAGAATGAAGATGGTTTAAAGTGACTTGAATAGTTGTTAAAGTTGCTTGTTAAAGGAACAGATTTAAAATGCTGAACCTAAAACAATTACTTGTATTTAAGGGAAAGTTCACCCCTGAACAACATGTATATTAATATGGCTTATGCTAACTTAAATAAAAAAATAATTTCCATTCATTTAAAAATACCAGCTTACCACACATGTTTTGCACGTATTCATTTCTTTGGCAGTGTTGATTTTAATTTGCAGTAAAGGTTTGACATAATTGAATATAAACTGCATTGTACATTGCTCAGTGTGCATTTATGCATCATTTGGAATTTATCCATGTATTCTAAAACATTTCTTACATCAACTGGTGCAAGTTTACCCACTAATGTGTGTGTTTCATCCATTTCATTCATTCATCCATTAATTAATTTATCCATCCATCCATTCATTAATTCATCCATCCATTCATTTATTCATCTTCAGTAAGCACTTTATCTTGGTTAAGATTATGGATCAAGAAACATTAAATTACTTAAATCCTTGTTCTTGCTAATATTCATATTTGCAAAATGCCTCCATAAAGTCTTTATGCCTTTAATAAACAATCCTTTAATAAACAAGCCTTTAATAAACAATCGGTGCATTCCTTATACAGAATATACGTAAACACTGGAAATATCACTTTACTTAATTGCTAGCTATCTAACATATCAGTGCATCCTCAATCCTGAGAGCTCAGAATATAACTGCCGGTCTGTGGAGAGCTGCAGCTGTAGTCTAATAATTTTAATATAATAATAATAATAATAATAATAATAATAATAATAATAATAATAATAATAATACTTTTTTTTTTTTCTTCTCTGTTTTGCAGTGTTCATCAGTTCCTGATAACAGGTAAAGCAAATAAATACATGCACTTGATTAAGTTAAAATCTCAGAAGTTTCATTATATTTAGCGCCTCAACTATAATGCATTTCACAGTGGTGGAGAAAATGCATTCAAAGTTATTACTAGGAGAAGAGGAGGAAAAATCTGATTAGCAAAACACAAATAACAAAAAATACAGTATTTAGACTAACATCTAGACAACAACTAGTAACATCCAAGTGGCTTTATGAAATTAAATAATGGTTTTAACCTGATTTTACAAATGTAACAAATCGGTGCCAGATTTAGTTGGCCTGGATTTTCATTTAAGCAGTTAATATATAACAGCACACATTGTAAAAGTACAATAATAAAATGAATAACTACACATGGTCCATTAGACACTTATCAGTGTATATATTTTTGCATTCTCCTGAATGGCTGCCTGAATGTTTGATGCTCGCTCACGTGTGTGTGTGTGTGTGTGTGTGTGTGTGTGTGTGTGTGTGTGTGTGTGTGTGTGTGTGTGTGGACTCAAGTCAAGTAGGCTTTGATTGTCATTACAACTAAATACAGTACAGTAGACAGTAAAAGAAAACATTTCTTCAGGACCAAGGTGCTACATAAGACAATATAAATGAAAAAACAAAACAAACATGCAACACAGAACTACACAAAACTAAAATGCACATAAGCAACACTTAAAAAAGAGGAACACAAGACAGTAAGACAGTAGACACAGTGCAGCACTAACAAGTTCAAACGAATTATGTTAAATAAATTACAAAAAATCTGGTTACTGTAAGTGAGTAGTAATTTAAAAAGTTAAAAACAGTGTACTTTTACCTGAGTAAATTCTACAGTCTGTACTTTTACTATGCTACTTTCCTCAACCTTCCGCTATTACTTGATCCACTAGTGATGGGTCCTTCGTAAACGAAAAGAAATAATCATCTCAAAAAGTGATTTGTTAATTTTCTACTGGGTGTGCATGACCAAAGCATTGCAAATGTACAGGAAACAGTATTGAGTAGTTTACCTCTCGAGTCATTCATTCTTTTATGATGTGACTCCCACAATGAAATAAATATCTTTTTCTTTTTGTCTAAATCTTCACATTATTGTTACAATAATATAGGAGTCATGTGACAAAAGAACTAACACAGAACTTTCTGTTAATCATAATTTGTCCTTAGCTGCATTGTCATAGTTTTATTATTGGAACTGTAGTAAAGTTTGTGTATGTAGATGTGTTGGGGGATCTGCTTATTGAAAATTTTACATTTTATTTTATTTCTGTTCAAAGGAACAAAATGAACTAAATTACAAGAAAATAGTGCATTACATGGTTAGTGTTAGCAGTGTCATTTCAGATGTAATTACAGTTAAATATAATATGATATAAATATAAATGTTCAATTTAAATGTTAGTACATACTTGTTACACTTTATATTAAGTGGGTCCTCATCATTGTCTTCATCATCATCTGTTTTTAACTTAATTTACTGCTCTTCCACAGTAGTGTAAATAAGATCAAATGAAACTTAAATATAATTGAATAAAACATAAAATCTTATTGTTAAATCAGTAAAAACAAATCTGTACATTTCTACACCTACAAATGACATCTTAAAATTGTTACCAAAAAATAAATTTTTTCTTTTTTTTTTTTCTCTTTTTTTCTTTACTCTTTCTTTCTTAGATTGACATATTTCTGAATGACATTTTTCCTAAACACTTGTAATTATGGAGATTTGTGACAAGGTGAATTGTTTCATTCTCATTTATTATTATTTTTTTTTATCTCAGCTGGTGGAAAGAATGAGAGTGTTATGAGAGGAAATAGGGAAGTGAGGCATTTCCTTCATTCATCCTTTATTTTATTCATGCATCTCCATAATGTGCTTTATCCTTGTCAGGGTCATGGGGAATCCAGAGACATTAAGTACTTGTCAGAAGAATTTTATGTTCATGCTTATATCTCCCTTTGCAGATTATGTAACCAAAAAACTTAAATGAGTACAGAAAACCTTTAATGAAACATTCCATATATTCCAGTGGAAAACTGGAAATATTAAACTAGTCAAAGTTTTAACTACTGCAATAAATCACTACTTTCTCTATATTGTGGATAGTCTATTGCAAGACAGACATAATCTGGGTAATTTTCCCCAAATCCTGGGTTGCAACCTTCATCAGTTTCTGCAGATTACAGATACATACACAAATACACAGATACACAGACAAACACACTAATAATATTTTTTGCTTAAGTTATACTTCCCTAAATTCCATCACATTTAGAGCCACAAGTGGTGATTTTAGGGGTGGAGAATATGTTGTTTATGCTCAATAAGAAATCAAATCATTCTATTTAAGCGAAGGAGCTGGCAAGTTACCCTTTCAAAGAAACAAATGTCACTGGTGCACCTGACTAAGCTTCATATAGCGTTTACTTTCTTACAATGTTTTAGACAAAAATCAGTTTAACAGCATATAAAGTGTAAATAATACAGTAACTGGAGTAACATTTTGTCTTTATACAATTATGGAAATCCTGTAATAGCTTTAATCTTCCTGATTTACAAACAACAAGCATATTACTGCACAATCTGTGTTACAATAACCTTTTAAAATCTGTGTGTGACTGTGTATTTTACTAAGTGATGATTATTGGCAGATATGATGATATTGGCAGTAAGGATCATTGACTCTGTATTCTTATCTTATTTGTACCTAGAATGAATGGATGTAAGGATAGAGTTTCTCTGTGAAAGTCTGAGCAGTAAAAGAGTAGATATGAGAGTTCACACAATAAAAAGAGACCAGATCCTCCTCATAATCCACAAAGACCATCACCTTCTCTGGCTTCTATCACTTTTGTGTTCAACTTATTTTCTATCAGCAGACCATTTGAGTTCATGATGAGATGTATCAGGATCCAGAGTCACATCTGCTGACAGAAACACACAGACACTTATTCAGAGATGCAGTGTGTGTATGTGTTTCATTGTGTTTGATGGATTCTTCTTCTTCTTCTTTTGGCTGCTCCGATTAGGGGTCGCCACAGCGGATCATCCGTCTCCATACTACTCTGTCCTCTACATCTGCCTCTTTCAAACTACCTGCATTGTAAAAAGTAGTTTTTAGTTTGTGATATCGTTGGCTTATGCAAGCACACACACTCTTATTTCACCCTCACACAATGTATTAAATACAATAGAGACTCAGATTTAACTGTGCTGAAGAGAAAAATTGTACTTAGCTGCAAACGTTCTCTTTTACATAAACTCAAACATAATAAAATAATAGTTATAATTATTAATAAAAACAAAAGTACTGAACAGTTATAAACACAATTAAAAGAATTTATACATATGTAAGTTTATTGTCATCAGTATGAAGGGAACATGTAAATCTGTTCCCCTGCTTGAAATGTTTTAACATGAATCATTTTGTCATTTTCTTTATTAGATTTTTATACCTGATGTTTTTTACTACCCAATTTTTTTATGTTGCCTGTTAAAAACATTATGTATGCATATCTATGAATCTATTTGCAGTGCTGTCCTAGCTGAATCAATCCACCTCACAATACTATCATTATAATGCCACAGCTATAAAACCATCAATATAATAAAAAACACAGTACAACAGAGCGCTGCATCACAGAGAGGTGTCACATGCAATGAGAAGGAATTCCATTACTAAAGCAAGAAACCCAACGAACACAAGTCTACTTTCACTGCAACCACAGCTGCACTGCCTGCACACATCATCTCTAGCAGAAGCATCGATATTAACCTCATAACCTGACAAAAATACAGTCCACCCATGCTTTCTGTGCATTTTGTGCATTTTTTTCCATGCATTTCGGTTTTCCTGGGGATTTGAAATTAAGGCAAATAGTGTGGTTTTGTGCAAATTCTCCAAGAAAAACAAATGCAAAAAGTATAAATCGCTCGCTATTTTGTCTGACCTTTTTTCACTATATCCAGCATTTCCTAAAAAGTCTGTCTTGAAAATGGCCTTGAAATTATATCTGCAACCAAAAAAACCTCCTTTCCTCTGTCAGTCATGGTGGAATAAACAAAGTCTGCACTGATATTTTTGAGCTTTGAGTTTGGTACAGATACAGTGTGCAAGATTAGAATAGTGTACAGTGGGTCAAATAATTATTTGATACACTGCTGATACACCTCAATTGTGAGAGACAAAATCTAAAAAGATTATTTTTTTAAATAATTAATTTTCTTTCAATTGCATGAAATAAGTATTTGCTCACCTACCAACCAGCAAGAATTCTGTCTCTCACATACCTGTTGGTTTGTCTTTAAGAAGCCCTCCTCATTACCTGTATTAACTGCACCTGTTTGAACTCGTTACCTGTATAAAAAGTCCACACACTCAATCAATCAGACGCCAACCTCTCCACTATGGGCAAAACAACTAAGACCATTTTGTCAGACCATTTTGTCCCTAGTGTCTAAGGACAATAGACCGAAACAAGGCCGTGATGGGCTACAGGACAATAGGCAAACAGTTTGGTGAGAAGGCAACAACTGTTGGCGCAATTACTAGAAAATGAAAGAAATTTAAGATGACTGTCAATATCCCTCAGACTGGGGCTCCACACAAGATCTCGCCTCGTATAGTATCAATGATCCAGAGAAAGGTGAGGGATCAGCCTAGAACTACACGGTAGGACCTGGTCAATCATCTGAAGAGAGCTGGGACCACAGTCTCAACGGTTACCATTAGTAACACACTACAGCATCATGGATTGAAATCTGCACAAGGTCTCCCTGCTCAAGCCAGCACATGTCCAGGCCTGTCTGAAGTTTGCCAAAAACCATCTGAATGATCCATAGGAGGCATGGGAGAAGGTCATGTGGTCAGATGAGACCAAAATATAACTTTTTGGTATACACTCCACTCGTTGTGTTTTGGGGAAGAAAAAGGATGAGTACAATTCCAAGAACACCATCCCAACCGTGAAGCATGTGGTGGAAACATCATGCTTCGGGGGTGCTTTTTCTGCAAAGGGGACAGGACGACTGCACCGTATTGAGGGGAGGATGGATGCATGAGCATGAGAATGACCACAACACACAGCCAGGGCAGCAAAGGAGTGGCTCAGTAAGAAGCATTTCAAGGTTCTGGCGTTCCCTAGCCAGTCTCCAGACCTGAACCCAATAGAAAATCTATGGCGGGAGCTGAAAAACCTCAAAACCTGAAAGATCTGGAGAAGACCTGTATGGAGGAGTTGGCCAAAATCCCTGCTGCAGTGTGTGCAAACCTGGTCAAGAACTACAGGAAACATCTGACCTGTAATTGTAAACAAAGGTTTCTGTACTGTTTCTGTCTGTAAATATTAAGTTCTATTTTTCTACTGTATCAAATACTTATTTCATGCAAGAAATGGAAATTAATTATTTAAAAATCATACAATGTGATTTTCTGTTTTTTTTCCTTTAAATTCTGTCTCTCACATTTGGGGTGTATGAACGATGAAAATAACAGATCTCTCTGTTCTTTGTAAGTGGGACAACTTGAAAAATCGGCAGGGTATCAAATACTTATTTGCCCCACTACTCTCTGAGCATCCAATCGAAGTGAATACGTTTTGTACACCTGCAAGATGGCCATGCGGTTGCCAACTCAAAACCTGATTGGTTAAAGCAGCAGTTTCATTCTTAAGTATTCTAAGTGACCGGTACCCACACTTACCTCAACCTACAGAACTCTACTTCTTGTTTACATCCTGATAAATGTGCAGATCTGGATAAATGATGCAAACTACCTATAATCAGGTAGAATGAATTTAAATAAACAATCTGTAAATCTCCCTGATCTTCACATCACGTGAGCCGACACCATGTTAAATGTTTCTCTAAGGCATTAGTTCTGAAAAGGAGAATTTGTTTGAGTGATCATACAAAGTGTACTTACTAACTTATTCCTTCCACCTTCACTGTGCTGAAAACAAAAAAATATAAAAAGTTCAAATGGCATATTTACTTAACAAGTAACACTGCTTTTATAAAAATCAAGCAGAAATTTGAAATAAGAAAACAGCTATTTTTAGAAAAGGCCCGCGGGCTACTCATATGGTCCTTGCGGGCACCATGTTGGTGACCCCCGCTTTATATCTTTATATAGGTACTTTATTTCTTTTGCGTCATATTAAAATGTTCCCAAAGAGGTCAGCGTAGTGTGGTGGCTGAGAGCACATGGAGGCATAATTTGTGTAGAAAGCTTCCCCAAAATTAAACAAGGATTCTCACCCATTCAGCTCAAATTTAAGCCTGAAGATGCCACTGGTATGAACTTTAATTACTTTAGTTAAAAGTAAAATATCCACTTTGCAATTGTAAAGCTTCAGTATTGTTTAATTATGTGAGTTTACGTGTGTAAAGTTTGATTTTAAAATTTAGATATTTTGATGTTTGATTCAGAAATTAAATGGTAGTTTGAAGAATGTCTTTTTATGTTAATGCATATTTTGTTTGTTGTTTGTTTATACAGTGAATCCCCGTTGTACGAGCAACCTATAGTACGAGCAAATGGAGATACGAGCAAACCCATGCTGCCGGTTCCCCGTTTTCGGCGGAGGGTCGCATCAGTCGCTTAGTTGATGACGTATCACTCGGTCGCTCTCGTTGTTCAGTGCAGCAAAAATGTAACTGTTGCAGCGGGGGCGTGGCCGAGCGGTGGTTTGTGAATGGAGGGTGGGCCCGGGAGCAGATAGGCAGGGGATTGCCTCACCTGAAGTTAATGTGACCTAATGATTGTTCTCTCTTTTTAAGTGATCGGAGGGTGTATTTAAGGAGGAGAGCGTGTGTGTGTGTGTGTGTGTGTGTGTGTGTGCGCGCACGCTCTCCTCCTTAAATACACTAAGCACTAAACAGGCCGACACAAAAAAACCAAAACAAATAAAAGTGGCTCCCATATTCATACGCTCTCCCACAGTAACTTTTTTTAGTTTTATATTTTTATTTCACTAGAAATCTTGAAAAATGTCTCCCAAGAAAATCAGTGATGGTGCTGTGAAAACGAAAGTAAATAGAATTACCATGGAAACCGAGGAGGTTATGAGCGTGGTGCTCGTCTCACACTCGCAATCAATCTCTATCACATGAGTAAGTGTTAAATTATGTTTATATTATGGTAATTTGCGGTGTATTTGTTTTTAAAAATAGGCTACAAATACTTTTTAAGTGCAGAAATAAGCGATCGGATAAGATCTCGGAAAGGATTAAATCACTTTTACATTCATTCCTATGGGGAAAATCAGTTCGAACGTACGAGCAAATGGACACACGAGCAATTTTCAAGAACGAATTATGCTCGTACAACGGGGTTTTACTGTATATATTTTTAAAGGTTATCAAACTACTGATCACTGCTACTCCTACAAATTATTACAACTACTACAGCTTCTGTACTGCCACTACTACTACTACTACTGTTCAGAATTAAAAGCAGTAAAATCTGATGAGTTTTCCCCTCGCGTCCTTCAGACTTAGAAAGTCATTTTGAAGTTTGGGCGGAGCTGAAAAATTGTGAAAACTTGACTACTTCTTACTTCTATGCTCTTTATTCTTCATTTCCTTCAAATTTACATCCTGACAAAAAGTGACTTTTTATCCAGAAAATGTTACAGCAACGTTAATAATGCACAGGTATATACAAATAATAAAGTAATTGTGTCCTTTTTATTAAAAAAATTATTTTATCATAGTAACTTGGCAGCTTCCATATCACAGGGGTTGAATACTTGTATGTAAGCAAAATATTTCATTTTATCCCCAATTAGTTTTCCCAACAAAAAAAAACAATGTTGAATTACAATAATTAATTTAAAGTTTCATTGCTTTAAAATAAAACATTGAACACAAAAAATTTTAACATGCCATTTGTAATTCAGTATTATGACATAACTGGACAGGGATTTGAATACTTTTGTAAGACGCTGTGTATTTCACAAATAAATACTGTTTTTAACTGAACTGGACTGAAGGGTTTAACAGAAAATCTATCACAGGTTTTTATCTTAATTGATTGATTGTTAATAAAACAAAAAGGTGCTCTAAATTCTACCCTCGGTCTGATCTGCACCGTCCTGTGGAAAGGAAAAGCTGCTATTACAGGTTTCTATCTGAACTGAATAAAATCTGGTTAGTTTTATTAACAACAAAAATAGCTATAAATTTTACTCTGTTTTATATACACCTTCCTGTGACTCCTCCCCCATGTTAAAGTCAAAGATATCAATACAGTGTAACAACATCCCAGTTAGATTTGTGATTACATTTAATTACAGTGATACATTATGATTTAAAAACACTTCATTCTTACCTGAGGAGTTTTGCAGTTTTTGTTTCTCTGTTGAAAAATACATTAATACGTTTTTAATAAATAATAAAGACGTATGAAATGATAACTAAAATAAAATATAAAAGTAAACACATACAATCAGAATGCAGTTATGACATTTTATTTTCTCCTTATGTTGTGTATTTTATAAATCTATATAACACACTACACAGAGTGGAACTAGATTTTACAGGTCAGTTATGACTTTCACATCACAAGTAATTCAAAGTTTTCTGACGGATGTGTTTGTTTCTCTTCTCTTCTTACAGAATCCTCCTTCTTTATTGCTCTCAGATAATAAGCAGATAAATGATTTTAGCTGCCTATAATTTAGTAGCATTAATTAGACTGTACATTATCACCAATCATTACAAACAAAGAGGTGAAAATGCAGAATATAAATGTACAGCATTTGCTTTAAAGGCAATACAAGTTCATATATCACAGTTTTTCAGATATTTGCAAAATAATATAGAAGTGCAGGTGTAATTACCGTCTTTCAGTTTCTTTATCTGTTTGTCTAAAATAGATTATATTTATTGTTAATATAAACATCATTATTATTATTATTATTATTATTATTAATATTATTATTATTATTATATAAAGTGCAATTTCAATAATTCATGCATTCTTACTTTATATATTACTTCTATGGAATGCTCGTTGGTCATCATTTCATTCACATTTACAGATGGTTAATTTTAATTGAGTGAGAAAATGAACAAGATCAAGTGTAATTACCATCTTCCTTCTTTTGCTTCTGCTGCTCTGAAAACAAAAAATATATACGGTTTAATTGACATACTCACTTAACAGGTAACACTGTTTATATAAAAATAAAGCAGAAGTCTGGAACAACAAAGGGATGTTCTTCTGCCTGGCATCATGCATCACCATCAAATAATAAATCAGACCATGGACAAACCAATATTTGTTTAAAATCTGCCTTATTTCAACATGTATGTGATACTTTTCAAATATTTGGGAGAAAAAGTCAAGTCAAGTCAAGTCAAGTTTATTTGTATAGCGCTTTTCACAACAGACATTGTCTCAAAGCAGCTTTACACAAATCAACAGTGATGGTGAATGGTGTGAATTTGTCCCTGATGAGCAAGCTGTGGCGACTGTGGCAAGGAAAAACTCCCTTAGATGTTATGAGGAAGAAACCTTGAGAGGAACCAGACTCAAAAGGGAAACCCATCCTCATTTTGGGTGACATCAAGAGTTTGATCATAAATCTTTCAACAATACAGAACACTGGAGAGTGAGAGCTAACATGAGCACTGGAGTATAAGATTATAAGTGATGTTCTTTCTGCAGTCTTAAACAGTCTATATGGTTAGTAGCTCCGAGTTTTATGAGCTCAGCATTTGTGATCACCACAGATCCAGCATCAGCTTCTCCATGCCAGAGCCTTTAACACTCCAGGAGGTCCAATGCCAAACTCCACACATGTAGCGGGATCCAAATGGCACTGGTACATCTCTAGATGGTTCGGGATGTTTGTGAGTTCGGCATCTACTTCTTCAAAGGTCCGTAATCATCACGAGGTGGGAGGTGACTGGAGCTGGCCAAACCTCAGGGTGTCTCGGGATGGGGAGAGAAAGAGAAGCAGTGGAGAGCAATTAGCGTAGCTGCTGTTCATGATATTAACAGCACAAGTTGATAATGTGCATGTGATCAGATGTTCTGGAGCACAAGGTTATGATGTGATGTGTGTTATGTGTAGGCTTTGCTAAAAAGATATGTTTTTAATCTACACTTAAACTGGGTGAGTGTGTCTGAGCCCCGAACACCGTCAGGAAGACTATTCCAGAGTTTAGGAGCTAAATGTGAAAAAGCTCTACCACCTTTAGTGGACTTTGCTATTCTAGGAACTACTAGAAGCCCAGAGTTTTGAGATCTCAGGGAGCGTGGCGGATTGTAGCGAGTTAAAAGACTGGATAGATATATGGGAGCCCAACCATTTAGTGCTTTATAAGTGAGAAGTAATAGTTTGTAGTCTATTCGAAACTTAACAGGAAGCCAATGTAGGGACGATAAGATCGGGGTTATGTGATCATATTTTCTTGACCTTGTAAGAACTCTGGCTGCTGCATTCTGGACTAACTGAAGCTTGTTTATTAATGATGCAGGACATCCACCTAGTAACGCATTACAGTAGTCTATTCTGGAGGTCATGAACGCATGGACGAGCTTTTCTGCATCGGATATGGACAACATATTTCTTAGCTTAGAAATATTTCTAAGGTGAAAGAAGGCTGTTTTTGTAACTTGATTGATATGATTTTTGAAAGACAAGTCGCTGTCTAAAATAACACCCAGGTCTTTTACTGTTGAATTAGTGGTTACAGAACATCCGTCTAAATGCAGGTTGAGATGCTGGAGCTTCTGTATACTAGTTTTTGGTCCGATGAGCAAAATCTCAGTCTTATCGGAATTTAAAAGTAGAAAGTTAAAAAAGGCAAAAACAAAACATTACTAAGTGAATATTAGTTAATATTACCACTGACCAAACTCTTTCTGAAACCTTGCTGAAATCCTCTGTAAATTCTAAAACATGAGTCCCTTATGATCTCTGACTGTTCTAATGATTTCTCTTCACATTACTGTTTTATGAATGTCATATTTATTGAATTAGTTTTCTGGATTTCTTGCCTTCACACTGTGTATTTTGTGTTGAGAAGTCATGCAGTACTGACACAGAAATACATGCTCTTTATTTACAGTTCTCCAGATAATAGGGGAAAAAAAGATGTGTAATTACCTTCAATCTTTGTTTTCTGCTCCTCTGAAAACAGAAAATATAAAAGTTTGAGAAGTGCTATCACACATATGACCCACTGTCTGAGACATGCGTGATAAAGATCCAAACCTAATCCACCTAATATGTGGATTCTAAATGTCTGAACTCTGAAGGTGATCAGGTTTGTTAATACTTGGATGTGATTAAAAGGTGCTGCAAGTTCTTTCACTGTGCACTCAGACAGCAGTTAAGACTCTGCATTACTGATCAGAAGGTTGAGGGCTCAAGACCCTGCACTGCCAAACTGCCACATTTGGGCCCTTGAGGAAGGCCCTTAGATATCTATGCTTCAAAACTACTGTACTTACTGTGCTGTGATGTACTATGCCTTGTGAAAATATTTAGAGCTTTTATCACTTCAGATATTTATTTCTTAAGTACATTATATCTTACTTCTATAGAATGCTCTTTATTCTTCATTTCATTCAAATGTACATCCTGACAAAAAAAATAATTTTTATCCAGTAAATGTTACAGCAACGTTAATAACGCACAGGTATATACAAATGTTAAAGTTATTGTGTCCTTGTTAATTAAAAATTATTTTATCATAGTAACTTGGCAGCTTCCATATTGCAGGGGTTGAATACTTATGTAAGCAAAATACTTATTTTTTCCCCCCAAAAATTTTCCCAACAACAACAAAAAAAAAATATTAAATTTAAATAAATAATTTAAAGTTTCAGTGTCTTAAAATAAAACATTGAACACAAGGAAATTTTATCGCACCATTTGTGATTCAGTATTATGATGTAACTGGACAGGGATTTAAATACTTTTGTAAGACGCTGTGTATTTCACAAATTAATACTGTTTTTAACTGAACTGAACTGAAGGGTTTAACGGAAAATCTATCACAGGTTTTTATCTTGATTGATTGATTGATAATAAAACATAAAATTGCTCTAAATTCTACCCTCGGTCTGATCTGCACCGTCCTGTGGAAAGGAAAAGCTGCTATTACAGGTTTCTATCTGAACTTAATCAAATCTGTCTATTTTTATTAAAAACAAAAATAGCTATAGATTTTACTTTCAATTTTATCTACATCTTCCTGTGACTCCTCCCCATGTTAAAGTCAAAGATATCAATACAGTGTAACAACCAGAGGTGGGAGACTCGAGTCATATGACTTGACTCGAGTCAGACTCGAGTCACATTTTTCTGGACTTGAGACTTACTTGACTAGATCTCTGAAAAGACTCGACTTGACTTTAGACTTGCTCCTTGTGACTTTAGACTTGACTCGGACTTGTGCCTATTTACTTGAAATGACTTGTGGAAAATATATATTTTTTAATTATTGTGATTTTTTTTTAGATATTTAAGAATGGACTATATATTTTCCAATAAGTCGGCGAACCCAATCCACTCTTGCGCATGTGTAAACCGCTAGACGCTATCCGGAAGCCGCTTGCCGCCTGCCAAAACAGCAGATCCCTCCGCGGACAAGACAACATGTACACCGCAACAACACCAGCCCCACACCCGAGGATAATAAAGTTCGGGTTTAGAGATTACGCGTACATGGCCAGTTTGATTTTTTGCAAATGCAATTCACTGTAATTTGCCTTCACATTGGCATTATTTTAAACTGTCCAAACATCACAGTTTAACATTGAAGTGGTCAAGGGTTAAAGTTGTTATGGCCAAATACATAAACCTGGTTTGATGTACGGTAAATTTCTCCATAAATACTGGGGCATGACCTGATAGTTTTATTTTTTTTTTACATTATTAAAGATATTAGAAAATTAATGAAAAGCGCTAGAGTAACATGATCATAATAGTTTGTGGATAACTCTTAACAGAGCAAACAATGTTGGGTTCATCACCTTTTAAAAACCACTGCCTCACTTGTACAGTAAGATTTTTTTTTTTCTGATATTGATATTCTACTTTGAGTATGCAACCCATTGTTTGGTGTCTGATGAGATGACAGAGTATACTTTACAATTATAGGTATTATTATGACTATATGTTGAGATGGGGACATGTGACTGTTCACTCCATGTTTACACAGATACATCAGGGTATTCATAGATAGAAATGATCCAGTTTAACAACTGTAGTTCTGACTCCTCCTGAGAAGGGAACATCAGCACATTCTACTGTCTAAAAAACTTACTATTAATTCTTGTTTACTTGTTCATTTAATTTATTTTTATTTTAGAGAATTTAAAGTGCTTCTTAACGATATTTTATTACACACAAGTTAATTTATTTATTTTTGTAACCCATCATCAGCCCTCTGTGTCTAAATAAGTAATAAAAGTCCCTGAGTTAAAAAATGTGTGCAACTTGGTATGACTTGATGACTAAGTTGCGACTTGACTTGACTTGACTTGACAAAGAGTATGACTTGACTTGACTTGACTTGACCCTTACAACAGAATGACTTGACTTGACTTTGACTTGCAATGTTAAGACTTGGACTTGACTTGAGACTTTCATTTGGTGACTTACTCCCACCTCTGGTAACAACATCCCAGTTAGATTTGTGATTACATTTAATTACAGTGATACATTATGATTTAAAACACTTCATTCTTACCTGAGATTTTTTGCAGTTTTTGATTCTCTGTTGAAAAATACATTAATACGTTTTTAATAAATATGAAAGTATGAAATGATAACTAAATTAAATATAAAAGTAAACACATAAAGTCAGAATGCAGTTATGACATTTTATTTTCTCCTTATGTTGTGTATTTTATAAATCTATATAACACACTACACAGAGTGGAACTAGATTTTACAGGTCAGTTATTATTTTCACATCACAAGTAATTTAAAGTTTTCTGACGGATGTGTTTGTTTCTCTTCTCTTCTTACAGAATCCTCCTTCTTTACTGCTCCCAGATAATAAACAGATAAATGATTTTAGCTGCCTATAATTTAGTAGCATTAATTAGCTTGTACATTATCACCAATCATTACAAACAAAGAGGTGAAAATGCAGAATATAAATGTACAGCATTTGCTTTAAAGGCAATACAAGTTCATATATCACAGTTTTTCAGATATTTGCAAAATAAAATACAAATGCAGGTGTAATTACCTTCTTTCAGTTTCTTTATCTGTTCATCTAAAAATAGATTATATTGAGTGTTAATATAAATAATATAAACATCTAGATAATAATAATAATAATAATAATAATAATAATAATAATAATAATATTTATTATTATTATTATTATTATTATTATTATTATATACAGTGCAATTTCAGTAATTCATGCATTCTTAAGTATTTTATATATTACTTCTATGGAATGCTCGTTGGTCATCATTTCCTTCAGATTTACAGATGGTTAATTTTAATTGAGTGATAAAATGAACAAGATCAAGTGTAATTACCATCTTCCTTCTTTTGCTTCTGATGCTCTGAAAACAAAAAATATATACAGTTTAATTGACATACTCATTTAACAAGTCACACTGTTTATATAAAAGTCAAGCAGAAGTCTGGAACAACAAAGGGATGTTCCTCTGCCTGGCATCATGCATCACCATCAAATAATAAATCAGACCATGGACAAACCAATATTTGTTTAAAATCTGCCTTATTTCAACATGGATGTGATACTTTTCAAGGATCCCAAATATTTGATTTTGGGGGGAAAAGGGCAAAAAAACAAAACACTACAAAGTGAATACTAGTTAATATTACCACTGACCAAACTCTTTCTGAAGCCTTGCTAAAATCCTCTGTAAATTCTAAAACATGAGTCCTTATGATCTCTGACTGTTCTAATGATTTCTCTTCACATTACTGTTTTATGAATGTCATATTTATTGAATTAGTTTTCAGGTTTTTCTTGCCTTCACACTGTGTATTTTGTGTTGAGAAGTCATGCAGTACTGACACAGAAATACATGCTCTTTATTTACAGTTCTCCAGATAATAGGGGAAAAAAAAGATGTGTAATTACCTTCAATCTTCTTTTCCTGGTCCTCTGAAAGCAGAAAATATAAAAGGTTGAGAAGTGCTATCACACATATGACCCACTGTCTGAGACATGCGTGATAAAGATTCAAATCTAATCCACCTAATATGTGTATTCTAAATGTCTAAACTCTGAAGGTGATCAGGTTTGTTAATACTTGGATGGAAATACAAGCTGCTGCAAGCTCTTTCACTGTGCACTCAGACAGCAGTTAAGACTCTGTATTACTGAGCTGCATGCTTCAGAGCTACTGTACTTCCTGTGCTGTGATGTACTATGCCTTGTGAAAATATTTAGACTTTTTATCACTTTAGATATTTATTTCTATAGTACATTATATCTTACTTCTATAGAATGCTCTTTATTATTTATTTCATTCAAATGTACATCCTGACAAAAAAATACTTTTTATCCAGTAAATGTTACAGCAATGTTAATAATGCACAGGTATATACAAATGTTAAAGTTATTGTGTCCTTGTTAATTAAAAATGATTTTATCATAGTAACTTGGCAGCTTCCATATTGCAGGGGTTGAATACTTATGTAAGCAAAATACTTATTTTTTCCCCCCAAGAATTTTTCCCAACAAAAAAAAATAATGTTGAATTTAAATAATTCATTTAAAGTTTCAGTGTCTTAAAATAAAACATTGAACACAAGGAAATTTTATCGCACCATTTGTAATTCAGTATTATGATGTAACTGGACAGGGATTTAAATACTTTTGTAAGACGCTGTGTATTTCACAAATTAATACTGTTTTTAACTGAACTGAACTGAAGGGTTTAAAGGAAAATCTATCACAGGTTTTTATCTTGATTGATTGATTGTTATTAAATTATAAAATTGCTCTAAATTCTACCCTCGGTCTGATCTGCACCGTCCTGTGGAAAGGAAAAGCTGCTATTACAGGTTTCTATCTGAACTGAATCAAATCTGGTTAGTTTTATTAACAACAAAAATAGATATAGATTTTACTCTCAGTTTTATCCACATCTTCCTGTGACTCCTCCCCATGTTAAAGTCAAAGATATCAATACAGTGTAACAACATCCCAGTTAGATTTGTGATTACATTTAATTACAGTGATACATTATGATTTAAAAACACTTTTTTAACACTACGTTTTTAATAAATAATAAAGACAAAAAATAAAAATGATAACTACATTAACATATAAAAGTAAACACATACAATCAGAATGCAGTTATGACATTTTATTTTCTCTTTATGTTGTGTATTTTATAAATCTATATAACACACTACACAGAGTGGAACTAGATTTTACAGGTCAGTTATTATTTTCACAACACAAGTAATTCAAAGTTTTCTGACTGATGTGTTTGTTTCTCTTCTCTTCTTACAGAATCCTCCTTCTTTACTGCTCCCAGATAATAAACAGATAAATGATTTTAGCTGCCTATAATTTAGTAGCATTAATTAGACTGTATATTATCACCAATCATTACAAACAAAGAGGTGAAAATGCAGAATATAAATGTACAGCATTTGCTTTAAAGGCAATACAAGTTCATATATCACAGTTTTTCAGATATTTACAAAATAAAATAGAAGTTCAAGGTTTAATTACCGTCTTTCAGTTTCTTTAGCTGTTGTCTAAAGATAGATTATATTTATTGTTAATATAAATAATATAAACATTTGAATATTATTTTATACTGTACATTTCAATAATCCATACATTCTTAGTACTTTATATCTTATTTCTATGGAATGCTCGATGGTCATCATTTCCTTCAGATTTACATCTTGGTTAATTTTAATGGAGTGATCAAATGAACAAGATCAAGTGTAATTACCATCATTGTTCTTCTGTTTCTGCTGCTCTGAAAACAGAAATATAAAAGGTTGAAGTGACATATTTAATTAACAAGTAACACTGTTAGTATAAAAATCCAGCAGAAATCTAAAACTCCGTAAGGTTGCTCTCTGTCTGGCAGCGTGCATCACCATCAAATGTGCCTAATGAGTGATGCGATAGAGAAACTAATATCAAATCTGGCTGATTTGTACATGTACTGTATGTGACATGTATTGTACATGTAATTATCCCAAATATTTCCTCTGGTAAAAACAAAAACAAAGCACTACTGAGTGAATGTAAGTGGTTCCCCCCTATATCCAGTATCCACACTCTTTCTGAAGCCTCACTGAAATTCTCTATGATTTCTAAAAGGCGTATTGTTTATAATCACTGACTGTTCTAATTATTTGCCTTCACATTATTGTTTTATGAATGTCATATTCAGGGTGTTTTGTGCCGAGAAACCATGCAGTACTGACAGACAGACATACATGCTCTTTACTTACAGCTCTCATGATAATAGGAAAAATAAGTTTTGGTGTAATTACCTTCAATCCTCTTTTTCTGCACCTCTGAAACCAAAAAATATAAAATATTAAGACGTGCTAGCAAACATATGACCCACTGTCTGGGACATGCCTGATAAAGTTACAAATCATATCCTCCTAATATGTGTATTCTAAATTAATATTATTGTGTAGACATTAAGATCTGATCTGATTGATTCTGGAAGGTAAGCAGGTTCAGGTTTGTTAGTACTTGGATGGGAGCAAGAAGCAAGGATGTGAGTAACTGATCAAAAGTTTGAGGTTCAATCTCCAGCACTGCCAACCTGACATAGTTGGCCCTTGATCAAGGCCTTTTTATTTTTTTTACTTATCCTGCTTATCGTTACTGTAATTGATACTACTGTCTATAATTTGTTGCAAAAAGACAGGATGTACTACAGTATTGCAGTTTACACATGCCTCTAAACAAAAAGAAAAGGGCACAAAAAGCATTTTTTTTTTTTTTTTTTATTAAAATGGGCCTTCAGATAGACAAAGAGAGAGAGAGAGAGAGAGAGAGAGAGAGAGAGAGAGAGAGAGAGAGAGAGAGAGAGAGAGAGAGAGAGAGAAAGAGAGAGATTTCCTCAGCATACCACAGAAATACAGGTTGGATCATATTTGCTGAAAAGTTGCTGATTTATGAAAATCTACTAAATAATTTATTATTTCGTTCATTATTTTCCAACAATTTATTAATATATAAATTATATATTTAATAAATTATAAATAATAATATAATATTGTGCTCTCCATGCAAGTGCGCCATCTCACATGTAAAACAACGCTGTGACGCTGTGTAAATCACAATAAAAGCTGTTTGTAACTGATCTGAACTGAAAGGTTTAAAGAAAAAGCTGGTATTAAAGGTCTCTCCTGGATTGGATAATGTCTGGATGGTTTCACTTATAAAAAATTATTATAACTTTTTAAAGTTATTATATTTATAACTTCGGCCCAATCTACACCTTCCTGTGTCTCTTCACCATGTTAAAGTCAAATATATCAATACAGTGTCACAACATCCAGTTAGATTTGTGATTACATTTAATTACAGTGATATGATTTCAAAAGCACTTCATTCTTACCTGCATTGTTGTTCAGCTTTTTAATCTCTGATGATAAAACGCATGAATTAAACAGAAGAACAGAACATAAATGTACAGCATTTGCTCTAAAGGCAATACAAGTTATATCACACTTTTTCTGATATATGCAAAATAAAATAGAAGTTCAGGTGTAATTACCTTCTTCCAGTTTCTTTATCTGTTTGTCTAGAAATAGATTATATTAATTGTTAATATAAATAAATAAACATTTGGATTATTATTACTATTATTTTATACTGTACCATTTCAATAATCCATGCATTCTTAGTACTTTATATTTACTTCTATGAAATGCTCATTAGTCATCATTTCTTCAGATTTACAGCTTGGTTAATTTTAATTAAGTGATAAAAGAACAAGATCAAGTGTAATTACCATCATTGTTCTTCTGTTTGTCCTGCTCTGAAACAGAAATATAAAAGGTTGAAGTGACATATTTACTTAACAAGTAACAAGGCCTCACTGAAATTGTCTATGAATTCTAAAAGGTGAATCCCTTATAATTACTGACTGTTAATGATTTGCCTTCACATTATTGTTTATTAATGTCATATCCATCATTCATATTCATGCAGTACTGACAGACAGACATACATGCTCTTTACTTACAGCTCTCCAGATAATAGGAAAAAAGAAGTTTTGGTGTAATTACCTTCATCCTCTTTTTCTGCCCTCTGAAACAGAAAATATAAAATATTAAGAAGTGCTGCAAACATATGACCCACTGTCTGGGAATACCTGATAAAGTTACATCAATCCTCCTAATATGTGTATTCTAAATTAATATTATTGTGTAGACATTAACATCTGATCTGATCTAATGCTGGAAGGTACGCAGGTTCAGGTTTGTTAGTACTTGGATGGAAGCAAGAAGCAAGGATGTGAGTAACTGATCAGAAGTTTGATGTTCAAGCTCAGCACTGCCAACCTGACTCAGTTGGCCCATGATCAAGGCCCTTCGTTTTTTTATTTTTACTTATCCTGCTTATCGATACTACGCTCTACAAGTTGTTGCAAAAAGACACGATGTGAAAAAAGTTTTTTTCACAACATTTTATTTTTTTTACTGCTGAACTTTAGTACTGCAGTTATACATGCTCTAACAAAAGAAAAATGCCCATAAAGCACTTTTTTTTAAAATTAAAAACACCTGTCAGGAAAAAAAAAAGACTTAGGACTCCTGCTCTTCACAATATACATGCTTCCCTTAGGAAATATTATTAGAAGGCATGGAATTAGCTTCCACTGTTATGCTGATGATACCCAGTTATATCTCATCAAAACCAGGTGATATAGCTTAATTAGCTCGTATAACTGAGTGTATTAATAAATCAAAAGACTGGATGACCCATAACTTTCTACTATTAAATTTTCATAAGACGGAGATGTTGCTCATCGGTCCTGCAGCTAATCAGTAGTTCTGGTATTGACCCAATTATGTACCAGTCCAAAAAAATATCGCTTCTCGGAACACATCCTTTGCTCCAGAGTACTGTACTGTACTGCACTCTGACCCCAAGGTACTAAAAAGCTTGGATATTTTAAGGACAAATTTTACTTTGCTGTAATGTACAATGCCTTGCAAAACTATTTACACCCTGACTAATCTATCATATTAATGAATTTACAGATTAAAATTTACTCTGTTTAATATTTTATTTTTAAACACTGCAACTTGAAATCAATTATTGCAAGATGACTTTTTGTTTAGAAAATATTTGAAAAAACTCAATACAGTATACAGTATTCATACAGTATGTACCAGTTTGTACACAGTCACAAGGTGATTTTGGCTTTAATGCTTCTGGTTGATTGAAAAAACGATTGTAAAATGCACTTTACAAATTGTGCCACATATTCTCAAAAAGACTGAGATCAGCACTTTGACTGGGCCACTTCAAGACATTTATCTTTTTGTTTATAAGACACAGAAATGTTGCTTTGTCTTTGTGTTGTGTTCATGGGATGTTGTGTCTTGTGTCATTGGAAATTTTAGGTTTAAGCCACATAAGCTGCATATAAATGCTCTATCTTGGTCTCCCAAAATCACAGCTAGTCACTAAACTCAATCGGCACTTTTCATAACAGCTTCTATCTCGTCACCGTCCCACACAGGCCAGGATTCTGCAGTGCTTTTGGTAGGTTTGACTGGTGCACCATTGTACCACTCCTTCAAAAGCTTTGCTGGCTTCTCTGTGACTTCTATCACAAGTCTTCTTCTTGTTAGAGATTGTACAGGCAGACTTACTCAGGTCCAGTGGTTAAAATTCCACTTCCATTATAGACAACAATTTCCACTGTTTAGAAATAATAATAATAATAATAATAATAATAATAATAATAATAAATAATAATTATAATAATAATTCCACTGAACTCGGTAAGAAAACCGTGTGCCCCACAGCTACACTAAACCTCCCGTACATTTCTCTTAAAGACATTAACATTAAACTGTAAAAGCACAGCTTATATTCCAACCTGACTTTAATCACTCAAAATACAATCCAGTACAAACAATTCCAACCCAAAAAAAACCACAGCGTCCAGCAAGAAAAAATGCAGTTCCCAGCCTGGCTCACACAGAGATATTTGAATGAATGGATTTTCTTGGCAGTTACTGGATGGTGTGGTGCAGCTTCCTTTTTGCCTGATTAATTGCTATAATGAATTCATTAGTGCACAAGTAGATTCTCCTGGTAGAAAAATTGTGTCCTTGTTAAAGAAATTTCTATTATCATAATAACTTGGCAGCTTCCTCATCACAGGGCATGAGTATTTATGTAAGCAAAATATTTCATTTTTCAGACAGAATATTTCCCAACAAGATACAATGTTACCTTATAATGACTGACTTTGAGTTCCAGTGTTTTACAATGAAATCGTGAACAGAATTAAAATTTAATGCACCATTTGTAATTCAGTAATATGAAGTAATTGGTCAGGGGTCTGAATCCTGTTAAAAGGCATCACTGTGTAAATCACAAATAAAAGCTGCTTTTAACTGAACTGAACTGAAAAGTTTAAAGGAAAAGCTGGTATCACAGTTTTCTATCTGGATTGTCTGGTTTCACTACCAAAAATCTTCAGCCAATCCTCTGCTCCTTCCTGTAACTCTTCACTATGGTAAAAGTCAAAAAGGTCAATACAGTGAAACAACATTCCAGTGATATTTTGATTGCGTTTGATTACAGTGATACATTATGATTTTGAAAACACTTCATTCTTACCTGCATTTTCTTTCAGTTCTTTAATATCTGATGATAAAAACAGATTAATTAGTTTTTAATAAATAAATTAAACAAGGTGTATAAATTGCTAACTAGCTTTTGCATTTTTTTTTATGATGTGCATCCCTAGTCATCCAATTCATGACATTTTATAAATAAACATTTTAAATCTTTACATTTTTTATCTGATTATTCGAAAAAATGTAATAAAATAAAAAAAAATTGTCAGATGAATTGATTATCAAAATAATAGTTAGTTGATTCCCTAATCCAAATAAATGATATTAGCTGCCTATAATTTGGTAACATTAATATATTGTATATTAGCACCAACTATTACAAAATAAGAGAAAACATTAATAACATAAATGAATAGCATTTGCTTTAAAGACAATAGTACAGTCAAACCCACTTATCTCGACCTCGGTTAACTCGCCAACCCTATTAAGTCGTCGTTTTTAAGTGGAACCGCCAAATTCTCGCTTTGTCTTAGCATTTTTTTAATCGGTTATGTCGATTCTTTTATGTTGACGAACCCTAATATCTCGAGCACAAGGGGGGGCAAAATTTGCCACTTAACATCGGTTATCTCGATCCACATGACCAATCGGCGGCTTTGCCACGTCACCATGTCACTACCGTATTTTCGTGTATATAAGACGCGTCTTATAGAAAGTTTTACATACCCCTCACCCAGGTGCGTCTTATATACGCGAAAATACTGTAGTGAGACGGTACTGTGCAGCCGCAGAAGCGACATAACTGGGTTCCACTGTAGTTCATTTATCATAGTTTTTTCAGGTATTTGCTAAATTAAATAGAAGTTGATGTGTAATTACCTTTTTCCATCGCCTGTATCTGCTGGTCTGAAAATAGATGATATTTAATATTAGTATTAAACATATTACAGTATTGATGTAAAGACAGAGACAATCACATGTGTCATGGAGATGTAGTTAATCAGTGGTGTATATAAGATTCATGTTTGGAAAGCAAACCTCTCAAACCAGAAAATATAAAATATTAAGAAGTGCTGGCAAACATATGACCACTGTCTGGGACATGCCTGATAAAGTCCAAATCTAATCACCTAATATGTGGTATACTAAATTAATGTTCTTGTGTAGACATGAAGATCTGATATTATCTGATCTCAGAATCTCAGTAAACAGGTTCAGGCTTATTAGTACTTGGATGGGAATACAAGGCTCTGGGTTACTGATCATACGGTTTGGGGTTCAAGTTCCAGCACTGCCAAGCAGACACAGTTGGCCCTTAAGCAAGGCCTTATTTTTTTGAGGGAAGAATTTTCACTGTGCTGTAATGTACAATGCCTTACAATAATTGACTGAGTTCCAGGGATTTACAATAAAATAGTGAACAGAATGAAAATTACCATTTGTAACTTAGTAATATGAGCTAATCAGTCTAAGGTCTGACTACTGTTGAAAGATGTCGTGTAAATCACAAATAAAAGCTGTTTTTAACTGATCAGAACTGAAAGTTTAAGGGAAAGTATCACAGGTCTCTCTATGGATTGAATAATGTCTGTTATTTTCACTTATAAAAAAAGAAGCTATAAATTCTAACTTCGGCCCAATCTGCACCTTCCTGTGTCTCTTCACCATGTTTAAAGTCAAAGCAATCAATACAGTGTCACAACATCCCAGTTAGATTTGTGATTACATTTAATTACAGTGATATGATATGATTTTAAAAGCACTTCATCTTACCTGCATTGTTTTTCTGCTTTTTAATCTCTGATGATAAAACAGATGAATTAGTTTTTTAATAAATAATTAAAAAGATGTATAAAGTAATAACTAGCATAATAATTTTGTAATAAATTGCAGTTATAATATTTAATATGACTTTACAACACAAGTAATTAATGTTTTCTGAATGATGTGTTTGTATCTCTACTTCTTACAGAACCGCCTTCTTTTTTTTGCTGACTAATAATATCTAGATAAATTACTTAAGCTGCCTGTAATTTGGTATATTATAATTAGCACCAATAATAACAAATAAAGAGCTGAAAATGCATAACATAAATTTATAGCATTTTTTAAAAGGGCAAAACAGTTTTTTTAGATATTTGTAAAGTGCAGGTAATTACCATCTTTCAGGTCCTGTATCTGTGTGTCTGAAGAAGGATGATATTAAATATCAATATTAAACATATGACAGGATTCATGTAAAAGACACGATCACACTTCATCATAGAGATGTGGCTCAGCTG
>JBCEWE010001624.1:0-2500 GCA_039877035.1 Silurus lanzhouensis | reverse complement strand
CATGTTCTTCATTAAAGAGCTTTATGTAGTACCTCAGATCATTCTTGTTTCATTTTTAATCTCATATACTGTATTTTAAGAACTGTTCTCGACCAGGTAAAGTCAGGTGTATGGTGTACTTCTCCTTATGGTGCATCAATCTTCTGCTATCTGCTAGATAATCTTCAACTTTCCAGTTAGATCAGGATGTAATCTCTGCAGATTATCACTGCTGAGTCTGAGAATGACGTCCAAGATGGAGGACTTGGTCGGTGATAACAGAATTGATCGTCGCTTGGTGCATCTACTGATCACCAACATACAGTTCAGCATCAGTTTAACATCAAGCAGAACATTTAAGAAGAATAAATGATGAAGAAACTCCAGACTCGAACTCACCACAACACACGTGACCTCATTACACGTTTTATTTTACATGATGATTGTAATAGAAATCAATCAGTGTTTGAGTCTTTAATCTCATTCTATTAATAGATCAGTGTGCTGAGAGTCACATTCGAGTCTTTACACAGAAACTGAGGTGATTAAGTGAAGAATCATGTGATAAAAATGATCATAGGAACATTAGAGTTATAATAAATCAGTCACATTTTACTGAGTGTCTCTACTGTAACTACACACTTTGTGCTCTTCATCCAGTTCTCTGTACGGTTCACCTTCCTATCCAGAGAACCGTGGAAGACTCAAGCATTCCAAAAGTCCAAGTTGATTATGAGAATGTAGCACTTTTGGTGGGCTCCTGGACAAGGGTCAACTTCACCTTCACACAATATATAACCCCATACACTGTGTGTGTGTGTGTGTGTGTGTGTTTGTGTGTTTGTGTGTGTGTGTGTGTGTGTGTGTGTGTGCAGGTCTCTGTGCAGGAGCTCTAAAGAGCGCTGTGAGTCGGTGCTGAGCATTGTGGGATTGCAGTGGCCTGAGGAAATGGACTGCGCTCACTTTCCTGAGGAGGGACATGAAAACACGCCGTGTCTGCTTCCTGACCTGGACGTAGAAGGTAAGTGTGTTTGTGTACTCTGTTTTTTTTTTGGTTAGATCATTTACGCTTACTGCAAATGTGTGTGTGTGACACAGAGTGTTCACCCAGTCACTTCAAGTGTCTCTCGGGGAGGTGTGTGCTCGCCTCCAAACGCTGTGACGGACACACGGACTGCGACGACGACAGCGATGAGGAACACTGTGGTAAGTGAACACACACACACACACACACACACACACACACACACACATGAACACACACACGAACACACACACGAACGAGCGCTGAATGTGGGGTTTATTGTTGATTCTGTAGGTTGTAGAGAGAGAGGACTGTTTGAATGCCCCTCAGATAAATCCTGCATTAAGAACACTATGATCTGTGATGGCTTTCCGGACTGCAGCCTCCTGGAGGATGAGAAGAACTGCTGTAAGCCCACAGTGACACATGGACAGTCTTGAAATACTGATGGATTTTGATAGCTGTTTATATGTGTGTGTGTGTGTGTGTGTGTGTGTGTGTGTGTGTGTGTGTGTGTGTGTGTGTGTGTTCCAGCTGTGTGTAATGATAATGAGCTGGAGTGTAATAATCACGAGTGTGTGCACCGAACTTTGTGGTGTGACGGGAGGAAGCACTGCACTGACAGCTCAGATGAGTGGAACTGCGGTGAGACCTTCATTCTATCCATCATTTCTATACACATTATATTCTTTCTTCACCTGCCAGAAGCTCAGTCGTCTTCTCCACAAGTTATATACACGTTTACACGTTTATACATTTCACACACTTCTACCTCATATTTATTTACTCCCAACCACAATCTTTATAAACACTTAAATGTTCTATACTTCATATTTTAACAGATCACCAATCTTTACATTTTTAATACTTTATTCTATTAAGGAGTGACAATAAAGAATTCTATTCTATCAAGTTCAACTAGTCCACTGGTTCTCAAGTGTGGGGCATTGCCTCTAGTGGGGAATAAATATATGACAGGTGTGGTGCAATGAAAGCTACTACTTATTTTTATTTTCTTCATTAAACTTCATCAATCAATTTCTGTACTGAAAAGTTCATAAACTCAAAGCGACCACAAACAAATAATTAGTCATTCATACAAGTAAATTACAACAACAGCAAGAGTACCGGGAGTAATAATGGTTAACAAGTTAACTGCAGTAGACAATTAAATACTTTAACATTAACCCTGTCTTTGTAGCAGCATAACAACATCAATAGATACATTTGTGACATGGACCATGAAAACCAGCTCCATCAGAGATGGCAGGATCAATCAACCAAAAAGCAGCCTAAAAAAATATGATGAAACTTTGTTGGTTTTGCCACATCTGATCTCAGTGAGATGGGCTTTTCAAATGTTGCTTCACTGAAAACAAAAGTACAAATCTCAGCTTGATATTAAACATGACTTGAGAGAGGCAGTATGAAGCCTGCAGCCCCGTTTGAAAAAAGATGTTCAGAGCAAAACACAAAACATTTTTTGTGTATTTTTTT
>JBCEWE010001585.1:25000-26112 GCA_039877035.1 Silurus lanzhouensis | reverse complement strand
TTTATCCACCATAGTAGATGTTCATCCATAAATAAAGCATTAAAGCAAATAAAAGCCTAACAAAAAAAAGCTAAAGCTTACAGCACCTGGTATTCCCAGGCGGTCTCCCATCCAAGTACTAACCAGGCCCGACCCTGCTTAGCTTCCGAGATCAGACGAGATCGAGCGTTCTCAGAGTGGTATGGCCGTAAGCGAGAACTGCGTTTCAAATTGCCAATTTATTTTTGATTGTCAGTTTGTTTCTTTGCTTGTATGCTTTTCTGCTATTCCAGTTGAACTTTGATCACAATTTATCCACCATAGTAGATGTTTATCCATAAATAAAGCATTAAAGCAAATAAAAGCCTAACAAAAAAAGCTAAAGCTTACAGCACCTGGTATTCCCAGGCGTCTCCCATCCAAGTACTAACCAGCCCGACCCTGCTTAGCTTCCGAGATCAGACGAGATCGAGCGTTCTCAGAGTGGTATGGCCGTAAGCGAGAACTGCCGTTTCAAATTGCCAATTTATTTTTGCTTGTCAGTTTGTTTCTTTGCTTGTATGCCTTTTCTGCTATTCCAGTTGAACTTTGATCACAATTTATCCACCATAGTAGATGTTCATCCATAAATAAAGCATTAAAGCAAATAAAAGCCTAACAAAAAAAAGCTAAAGCTTACAGCACCTGGTATTCCCAGGCGGTCTCCATCCAAGTACTAACCAGGCCGACCCTGCTTAGCTTCCGAGATCAGACGAGATCGAGCGTTCTCAGAGTGGTATGGCCGTAAGCGAGAATGCGTTTCAATTGCCAATTTATTTTTGCTTGTCAGTTTGTTCTTTGCTTGTATGCCTTTTCTGCTATTCCAGTTGAACTTTGTCACAATTTATCCACCATAGTAGATGTTCATCCATAAATAAAGCATTAAAGCATAATAAAAGCGCAAATAAAAGCCTAACAAAAAAAGCTAAAGCTTACAGCACCTGGTATTCCCAGGCGGTCTCCCATCCAAGTACTAACCAGGCCCGACCCTGCTTAGCTTCCGAGATCAGACGAGATCGAGCGTTCTCAGAGTGGTATGGCCGTAAGCGAGAACTGCCGTTTCAAATTGCCAATTTATTTTTGCTTGTCAGTTT
>JBCEWE010001585.1:15000-17500 GCA_039877035.1 Silurus lanzhouensis | reverse complement strand
CGAGATCGAGCGTTCTCAGAGTGGTATGGCCGTAAGCGAGAACTGCCGTTTCAAATTGCCAATTTATTTTGTATTTGCTGTCAGTTTGTTTCTTTGCTTGTATGCCTTTTCTGCTATTCCAGTTGAACTTTGTCACAATTTATCCACCATAGTAGATGTTCATCCATAAATAAAGCATTAAAGCAAATAAAAGCCTAACAAAAAAAAGCTAAAGCTTACAGCACCTGGTATTCCCAGGCGGTCTCCCATCCAAGTACTAACCAGGCCCGACCCTGCTTAGCTTCCGAGATCAGACGAGATCGAGCGTTCTCAGAGTGGTATGGCCGTAAGCGAGAACTGCGTTTCAAATTGCCAATTTATTTTTGCTTGTCAGTTTGTTTCTTTGCTTGTATGCCTTTTCTGCTATTCCAGTTGAACTTTGATCACAATTTATCCACCATAGTAGATGTTCATCCATAAATAAAGCATTAAAGCAAATAAAAGCCTAACAAAAAAAAGCTAAAGCTTACAGCACCTGGTATTCCCAGGCGGTCTCCCATCCAAGTACTAACCAGGCCCGACCCTGCTTAGCTTCCGAGATCAGACGAGATCGAGCGTTCTCAGAGTGGTATGGCCGTAAGCGAGAATGCCGTTTCAAATTGCCAATTTATTTTTGCTTGTCAGTTTGTTTCTTTGCTTGTATGCCTTTTCTGCTATTCCAGTTGAACTTTGGTCACAATTTATCCACCATAGTAGATGTTCATCCATAAATAAAGCATTAAAGCAGTAAATAAAAGCGGCAAATAAAAGCCTAACAAAAAAAAGCTAAAGCTTACAGCACCTGGTATTCCCAGGAGGTCTCCCATCCAAGTACTAACCAGGCCCGACCCTGCTTAGCTTCCGAGATCAGACGAGATCGAGCGTTCTCAGAGTGGTATGGCCGTAAGCGAGAACTGCCGTTTCAAATTGCCAATTTATTTTTGCTTGTCAGTTTGTTTCTTTGCTTGTATGCCTTTTCTGCTATTCCAGTTGAACTTTGGTCACAATTTATCCACCATAGTAGATGTTATCCATAAAT
Organism: Silurus lanzhouensis; assembly: GCA_039877035.1. Taxonomy (NCBI): domain Eukaryota; kingdom Metazoa; phylum Chordata; class Actinopteri; order Siluriformes; family Siluridae; genus Silurus; species Silurus lanzhouensis. Next base: position 16,443 of record JBCEWE010001585.1, on the reverse strand, counting down.
AAAGCATTAAAGCAGTAAATAAAAGCGGCAAATAAAAGCCTAACAAAAAAAAGCTAAAGCTTACAGCACCTGGTATTCCCAGGCGGTCTCCCATCCAAGTACTAACCAGGCCCGACCCTGCTTAGCTTCCGAGATCAGACGAGATCGAGCGTTCTCAGAGTGGTATGGCCGTAAGCGAGAACTGCCGTTTCAAATTGCCAATTTATTTTTGCTTGTCAGTTTGTTTCTTTGCTTGTATGCTTTTCTGCTATTCCAGTTGAACTTTGATCACAATTTATCCACCATAGTAGATGTTCATCCATAAATAAAGCATTAAAGCAAATAAAAGCCTAACAAAAAAAAGCTAAAGCTTACAGCACCTGGTATTCCCAGGCGGTCTCCCATCCAAGTACTAACCAGGCCCGACCCTGCTTAGCTTCCGAGATCAGACGAGATCGAGCGTTCTCAGAGTGGTATGGCCGTAAGCGAGAATGCGTTTCAAATTGCCAATTTATTTTTGCTTGTCAGTTTGTTTCTTTGCTTGTATGCCTTTTCTGCTATTCCAGTTGAACTTTGGTCACAATTTATCCACCATAGTAGATGTTCATCCATAAATAAAGCATTAAAGCATAATAAAAGCGGCAAATAAAAGCCTAACAAAAAAAGCTAAAGCTTACAGCACCTGGTATTCCCAGGCGGTCTCCCATCCAAGTACTAACCAGGCCCGACCCTGCTTAGCTTCCGAGATCAGACGAGATCGAGCGTTCTCAGAGTGGTATGGCCGTAAGCGAGAACTGCCGTTTCAAATTGCCAATTTATTTTTGCTTGTCAGTTTGTTTCTTTGCTTGTATGCCTTTTCTGCTATTCCAGTTGAACTTTGGTCACAATTTATCCACCATAGTAGATGTTCATCCATAAATAAAGCATTAAAGCAGTAAATAAAAGCGGCAAATAAAAGCCTAACAAAAAAAAGCTAAAGCTTACAGCACCTGGTATTCCAGGAGGTCTCCCATCCAAGTACTAACCAGGCCCGACCCTGCTTAGCTTCCGAGATCAGACGAGATCGAGCGTTCTCAGAGTGGTATGGCCGTAAGCGAGAACTGCGTTTCAAATTGCCAATTTATTTTTGCTTGTCAGTTTGTTTCTTTGCTTGTATGCTTTTCTGCTATTCCAGTTGAACTTTGATCACAATTTATCCACCATAGTAGATGTTCATCCATAAATAAAGCATTAAAGCAAATAAAAGCCTAACAAAAAAAAGCTAAAGCTTACAGCACCTGGTATTCCCAGGCGGTCTCCCATCCAAGTACTAACCAGGCCCGACCCTGCTTAGCTTCCGAGATCAGACGAGATCGAGCGTTCTCAGAGTGGTATGGCCGTAAGCGAGAACTGCGTTTCAAATTGCCAATTTATTTTTGCTTGTCAGTTTGTTTCTTTGCTTGTATGCTTTTCTGCTATTCCAGT
>JBCEWE010001585.1:5000-12500 GCA_039877035.1 Silurus lanzhouensis | reverse complement strand
ATCGAGCGTTCTCAGAGTGGTATGGCCGTAAGCGAGAACTGTTGTTTCAAATTGCCAATTTATTTTTGCTTGTCAGTTTGTTTCTTTGCTTGTATGCCTTTTCTGCTATTCCAGTTGAACTTTGATCACAATTTATCCACCATAGTAGATGTTCATCCATACATAAAGCATTAAAGCAAATAAAAGCCTAACAAAAAAAAGCTAAAGCTTACAGCACCTGGTATTCCCAGGCGGTCTCCCATCCAAGTACTAACCAGGCCCGACCCTGCTTAGCTTCCGAGATCAGACGAGATCGAGCGTTCTAAGAGTGGTATGGCCGTAAGCGAGAATGGCCGTTCCAAATTGCCGATTTATTTTTGCTTGTCAGTTTGTTTCTTTGCTTGTATGCCTTTTCTGCTATTCCAGTTCAACTTTGGTCACAATTTATCCACCATAGTAGATGTTCATCCATAAATAAAGCATTAAAGCAGTAAATAAAAGCGGCAAATAAAAGCCTAACAAAAAAAAGCTAAAGCTTACAGCACCTGGTATTCCCAGAGGTCTCCCATCCAAGTACTAACCAGGCCCGACCCTGCTTAGCTTCCGAGATCAGACGAGATCGAGTGTTCTCAGAGTAGTATGGCCGTAAGCGAGAACTGCCGTTTCAAATTGCCAATTTTTTTTTTTTGTCAGTTTGTTTCTTTGCTTGTATGCCTTTTCTGCTATTCCAGTTGAACTTTGGTCACAATTTATCCACCATAGTAGATGTTTATCCATAAATAAAGCATTAAAGCAGTAAATAAAAGCGGCAAATAAAAGCCTAACAAAAAAAAGCTAAAGCTTACAGCACCTGGTATTCCCAGGCGGTCTCCCATCCAAGTACTAACCAGGCCCGACCCTGCTTAGCTTCCGAGATCAGACGAGATCGAGCGTTCTCAGAGTGGTATGGCCGTAAGCGAGAACTGCCGTTTCAAATTGCCAATTTATTTTTGCTTGTCAGTTTGTTCTCAGAGTGGTATGGCGTAAGCGAGAACTGCCGGTTCAATTGCCAATTTATTTTTGATTGTCAGTTTGTTTCTTTGCTTGTATGCTTTTTCTGCTATTCCAGTTGAACTTTGATCACAATTTATCCACCATAGTAGATGTTCATCCATAAATAAAGCATTAAAGCAAATAAAAGCCTAACAAAAAAAAGCTAAAGCTTACAGCACCTGGTATTCCCAGGCGGTCTCCCATCCAAGTACTAACCAGGCCCGACCCTGCTTAGCTTCCGAGATCAGACGAGATCGAGCGTTCTAAGAGTGGTATGGCCATAAGCGAGAATGGCTGTTTCAAATTGCCAATTTATTTTTGCTTGTCAGTTTGTTTCTTTGCTTGTATGCCTTTTCTGCTATTCCAGTTGAACTTTGGTCACAATTTATCCACCATAGTAGATGTTCATCCATAAATAAAGCATTAAAGCAGTAAATAAAAGCGGCAAATAAAAGCCTAACAAAAAAAAGCTAAAGCTTACAGCACCTGGTATTCCCAGGCGGTCTCCCATCCAAGTACTAACCAGGCCCGACCCTGCTTAGCTTCCGAGATCAGACGAGATTAAGCGTTCTCAGAGTGGTATGGCCGTAAGCGAGAACTGCCGTTTCAAATTGCCGATTTATTTTTGCTTGTCAGTTTGTTTCTTTGCTTGTATGCCTTTTCTGCTATTCCAGTTCAACTTTGGTCACAATTTATCCACCATAGTAGATGTTCATCCATAAATAAAGCATTAAAGCAGTAAATAAAAGCGGCAAATAAAAGCCTAACAAAAAAAAGCTAAAGCTTACAGCACCTGGTATTCCCAGGAGGTCTCCCATCCAAGTACTAACCAGGCCCGACCCTGCTTAGCTTCCGAGATCAGACGAGATCGAGCGTTCTCAGAGTGGTATGGCCGTAAGCGAGAACTGCAGTTTCAAATTGCCAATTTATTTTTGCTTGTCAGTTTGTTTCTTTGCTTGTATGCTTTTTCTGCTATTCCAGTTGAACTTTGATCACAATTTATCCACCATAGTAGATGTTCATCCATAAATAAAGCATTAAAGCAAATAAAAGCCTAACAAAAAAAAGCTAAAGCTTACAGCACCTGGTATTCCCAGGCGGTCTCCCATCCAAGTACTAACCAGGCCCGACCCTGCTTAGCTTCCGAGATCAGACGAGATCGAGCGTTCTCAGAGTGGTATGGCCGTAAGCGAGAACTGCAGTTTCAAATTGCCAATTTATTTTTGCTTGTCAGTTTGTTTCTTTGCTTGTATGCTTTTTCTGCTATTCCAGTTGAACTTTGATCACAATTTATCCACCATAGTAGATGTTCATCCATAAATAAAGCATTAAAGCAAATAAAAGCCTAAAAAAAAAAGCTAAAGCTTACAGCACCTGGTATTCCCAGGCGGTCTCCCATCCAAGTACTAACCAGGCCCGACCCTGCTTAGCTTCCGAGATCAGACGAGATCGAGCGTTCTCAGAGTGGTATGGCCGTAAGCGAGAACTGCCGTTTCAAATTGCCAATTTATTTTTGCTTGTCAGTTTGTTTCTTTGCTTGTATGCCTTTTTTGTTATTCCAGTTGAACTTTGATCACAATTTATCCACCATAGTAGATGTTCATCCCTAAATAAAGCATTAAAGCAAATAAAAGCCTAACAAAAAAAAGCTAAAGCTTACAGCACCTGGTATTCCCAGGCGGTCTCCCATCTAAGTACTAACCAGGCCCGACCCTGCTTAGCTTCCGAGATCAGACGAGATCGAGCGTTCTCAGAGTGGTATGGCCGTAAGCGAGAACAGCCGTTTCAAATTGCCGATTTATTTTTGCTTGTCAGTTTGTTCTCAGAGTGGTATGGCCGTAAGCGAGAACTGCCGTTTCAAATTGCCAATTTATTTTTGCTTGTCATTTTGTTTCTTTGCTTGTATGCCTTTTCTGTTATTCCAGTTGAACTTTGATCACAATTTATCCACCATAGTAGATGTTCATCCATAAATAAAGCATTAAAGCAAATAAAAGACTAACAAAAAAAAGCTAAAGCTTACAGCACCTGGTATTCCCAGGCGGTCTCCCATCCAAGTACTAACCAGGCCCAACCTGCTTAGCTTCCGAGACCAGACGAGATCGAGCGTTCTCAGAGTGGTATGGCCGTAAGTGAGAACTGCCGTTTCAAATTGGCAATTTATTTTTGCTTGTCAGTTTGTTTCTTTGCTTGTATGCCTTTTCTGCTATTCCAGTTGAACTTTGGTCACAATTTATCCACCATAGTAGATGTTTATCCATAAATAAAGCATTAAAGCAGTAAATAAAAGCGGCAAATAAAAGCCTAACAAAAAAAAGCTAAAGCTTACAGCACCTGGTATTCCCAGGCGGTCTCCCATTCAAGTACTAACCAGGCCCGACCCTGCTTAGCTTCCGAGATCAGACGAGATCGAGCGTTCTCAAGTGGTATGGCCGTAAGCGAGAACTGCCGTTTCAAATTGCCAATTTATTTTTGCTTGTCAGTTTGTTCTCAGAGTGGTATGGCCGTAAGCGAGAACTGCCGGTTCAAATTGCCAATTTATTTTTGCTTGTCAGTTTGTTTATTTGCTTGTATGCCTTTTCTGCCATTCCAGTTGAACTTTTATCACAATTTATCCACCATAGTAGAAGTTCATCCATAAATAAAGCATTAAAGCAAATAAAAGACTAACAAAAAAAAGCTAAAGCTTACAGCACCTGGTATTCCCAGGCGGTCTCCCATCCAAGTACTAACCAGGCCCGACCCTGCTTAGCTTCCGAGATCAGACGAGATCGAGCGTTCTCAGATTGTTATGGCCGTAAGCGAGAACTGCCGTTTCAAATTGCCAATTTATTTTTGCTTGTCAGTTTGTTTCTTTGCTTGTATGCCTTTTCTGCTATTCCAGTTGAACTTTGATCACAATTTATCCACCATAGTAGATGTTCATCCATAAATAAAGCATTAAAGCAAATAAAAGCCTAACATAAAAAAGCTAAAGCTTACAGCAACTGGTATTCCCAGGCGGTCTCCCATCCAAGTACTAACCAGACCCGACCCTGCTTAGCTTCCGAGATCAGACGAGATCGAGCGTTCTCAGAGTGGTATGGCCGTAAGCGAGAATTGCGGTTTCAAATTGCCAATTTATTTTTGCTTGTCAGTTTGTTTCTTTGCTTGTATGCCTTTTCTGCATTCCAGTTGAACTTTGATCACAATTTATCCACCATAGTAGATGTTCATCCATAAATAAAGCATTAAAGCAAATAAAAGCCTAACAAAAAAAGCTAAAGCTTACAGCACCTGGTATTCCCAGGCGATCTCCCATCCAAGTACTAACCAGGCCCGACGATGCTTAGCTTCCGAGATCAGACGAGATCGAGCGTTCTCAGAGTGGTATGGCCGTAAGCAGATCTGCAGTTCAAATTGCCAATTCATTTTGCTTGTCAGTTTGTTCTCAGAGTGGTATGGCCGTAAGCGAGAACTGCCGTTTCAAATTGCCAATTTATTTTTGCTTCTCAGTTTGTTCTCAGAGTGTATGGCCGTAAGCGAGAACTGCCGGTTCAAATTGCCAATTTATTTTTGCTTGTCAGTTTGTTTCTTTGCTTGTATGCCTTTTCTGCCATTCCAGTTGAACTTTTATCACAATTTATCCACCATAGTAGATGTTCATCCATAAATAAAGCATTAAAGCAAATAAAAGACTAACAAAAAAAAGCTAAAGCTTACAGCACCTGGTATTCCCAGGTGGTCTCCCATCCAAGTACTAACCAGGACCGACCCTGCTTAGCTTCCGAGATCAGACGAGATCGAGCGTTCTCAGAGTGGTATGGCCGTAAGCGAGAACTGTTGTTTCAAATTGCCAATTTATTTTTGCTTGTCAGTTTGTTTCTTTGCTTGTATGCCTTTTCTGCTATTCCAGTTGAACTTTGATCACAATTTATCCACCATAGTAGATGTTCATCCATACATAAAGCATTAAAGCAAATAAAAGCCTAACAAAAAAAAGCTAAAGCTTACAGCACCTGGTATTCCCAGGCGGTCTCCCATCCAAGTACTAACCAGGCCCGACCCTGCTTAGCTTCCGAGATCAGACGAGATCGAGCGTTCTAAGAGTGGTATGGCCGTAAGCGAGAATGGCCGTTCAAATTGCCGATTTATTTTTGCTTGTCAGTTTGTTTCTTTGCTTGTATGCCTTTTCTGCTATTCCAGTTCAACTTTGGTCACAATTTATCCACCATAGTAGATGTTCATCCATAAATAAAGCATTAAAGCAGTAAATAAAAGCGGCAAATAAAAGCCTAACAAAAAAAAGCTAAAGCTTACAGCACCTGGTATTCCCAAGAGGTCTCCCATCCAAGTACTAACCAGGCCCGACCCTGCTTAGCTTCCGAGATCAGACGAGATCGAGGTTCTCAGAGTAGTATGGCCGTAAGCGAGAACTGCCGTTTCAAATTGCCAATTTTTTTTTTTGTCAGTTTGTTTCTTTGCTTGTATGCCTTTTCTGCTATTCCAGTTGAACTTTGGTCACAATTTATCCACCATAGTAGATGTTATCCATAAATAAAGCATTAAAGCAGTAAATAAAAGCGGCAAATAAAAGCCTAACAAAAAAAAGCTAAAGCTTACAGCACCTGGTATTCCCAGCGGTCTCCCATCCAAGTACTAACCAGGCCCGACCCTGCTTAGCTTCCGAGATCAGACGAGATCGAGCGTTCTCAGAGTGGTATGGCCGTAAGCGAGAACTGCCGTTTCAAATTGCCAATTTATTTTTGCTTGTCAGTTTGTTCTCAGAGTGGTATGGCGTAAGCGAGAACTGCCGGTTCAAATTGCCAATTTATTTTGATTGTCAGTTTGTTTCTTTGCTTGTATGCTTTTCTGCTATTCCAGTTGAACTTTGATCACAATTTATCCACCATAGTAGATGTTCATCCATAAATAAAGCATTAAAGCAAATAAAAGCCTAACAAAAAAAAGCTAAAGCTTACAGCACCTGGTATTCCCAGGCGGTCTCCCATCCAAGTACTAACCAGGCCCGACCCTGCTTAGCTTCCGAGATCAGACGAGATCGAGCGTTCTAAGAGTGGTATGGCCATAAGCGAGAATGGCTGTTTCAAATTGCCAATTTATTTTTGCTTGTCAGTTTGTTTCTTTGCTTGTATGCCTTTTCTGCTATTCCAGTTGAACTTTGGTCACAATTTATCCACCATAGTAGATGTTCATCCATAAATAAAGCATTAAAGCAAATAAAAGCCTAAAAAAAAAAAAGCTAAAGCTTACAGCACCTGGTATTCCCAGGCGGTCTCCCATCCAAGTACTAACCAGGCCCGACCCTGCTTAGCTTCCGAGATCAGACGAGATCGAGCGTTCTCAGAGTGGTATGGCCGTAAGCGAGAACTGCCGTTTCAAATTGCCAATTTATTTTTGCTTGTCAGTTTGTTTCTTTGCTTGTATGCCTTTTCTGCTATTCCAGTTGAACTTTGATCACAATTTATCCACCATAGTAGATGTTCATCCATAAATAAAGCATTAAAGCAAATAAAAGCCTAACAAAAAAAAGCTAAAGCTTACAGCACCTGGTATTCCCAGGCGGTCTCCCATCCAAGTACTAACCAGGCCCGACCCTGCTTAGCTTCCGAGATCAGACGAGATCGAGCGTTCTCAGAGTGGTATGGCCGTAAGCGAGAACTGCCGTTTCAAATTGCCAATTTTTTTTTTTTTTTTTTTTTATTTTTTTTTTGCTTGTCAGTTTGTTTCTTTGCTTGTATGCCTTTTCTGCTATTCCAGTTGAACTTTGATCACAATTTATCCACCATAGTAGATGTTCATCCATAAATAAAGCATTAAAGCAAATAAAAGCTAACAAAAAAAAGCTAAAGCTTACAGCACCTGGTATTCCCAGGCGGTCTCCCATCCAAGTACTAACCAGGCCCGACCTGCTTAGCTTCCGAGATCAGACGAGATCGAGCGTTCTCAGAGTGGTATGGCCGTAAGCGAGAACTGCCGTTTCAAATTGCAATTTATTTTGCTTGTCAGTTTGTTTCTTTGCTTGTATGCCTTTTCTGCTATTCCAGTTGAACTTTGGTCACAATTTATCCACCATAGTAGATGTTTATCCATAAATAAAGCATTAAAGCAGTAAATAAAAGCGGCAAATAAAAGCCTAACAAAAAAAAGCTAAAGCTTACAGCACCTGGTATTCCCAGGCGGTCTCCCATCCAAGTACTAACCAGGCCCGACCCTGCTTAGCTTCCGAGATCAGACGAGATCGAGCGTTCTCAAGTGGTATGGCCGTAAGCGAGAACTGCCGTTTCAAATTGCCAATTTATTTTTGCTTGTCAGTTTGTTTCAGATTTGGCTAAGCGAGAACTGCCGGTTATTGCATTTTTTTGCTTTCAGTTTTTTTTGCTGTATGCCTTTTCTGCCATTCCAGTTGAACTTTTTCACAATTTATCCACCATAGTAGAGTTCATCCATAAATAAAGCATTAAAGCAAATAAAAGACTAACAAAAAAA
>JBCEWE010001606.1:0-26123 GCA_039877035.1 Silurus lanzhouensis | reverse complement strand
TCTCGTCTGATCTCGGAAGCTAAGCAGGGTCGGGCCTGGTTAGTACTTGGATGGGAGACCGCCTGGGAATACCAGGTGCTGTAAGCTTTAATTTTTTTTTCTTTGCTTTCATGCTTAATTTAAGGATGAACATCTTCTGTGGTGGATAAAGTATTGTAAAAGTTAAACTGAAATGCAGAAAAGGCATATAAGCAAACAAACACGCTGACAAGCAAAAATAAATTGGCAATTTTGAAACGCAATTCTCGCTTACGGCCATACCACTCTGAGAACGCTCGATCTCGTCTGATCTCGGAAGCTAAGCAGGGTCGGGCCTGGTTAGTACTTGGATGGAGACCGCCTGGGAATACCAGGTGCTGTAAGCTTTAATTTTTTTCTTCTTTGCTTTCATGCTTAATTTAAGGATGAACATCTTCTGTGGTGGATAAAGTGTAAAAGGTTAACTGAAATTGCAGAAAAGGCATATAAGCAAACAAACACGCTGACAAGCAAAAATAAATTGGCAATTTTGAACCCGATTCTCGCTTAGGCCATACCACTCTGAGAACGCTCGATCTCGTCTGATCTCGGAAGCTAAGCAGGGTCGGCCTGGTTTAGTACTTGGATGGGAGACCGCCTGGGAATACCAGGTGCTGTAAGCTTTAATTTTTTTCTTTCTTTGCTTTCATGCTTAATTTAAGGATGAACATCTTCTGTGGTGGATAAAGTGTGAAAAGGTTAAACTGAATTGCAGAAAAGGCATATAAGCAAACAAACACGCTGACAAGCAAAAATAAATTGGCAATTTGAACCCGATTCTCGCTTACGGCCATACCACTCTGAGAACGCTCGATCTCGTCTGATCTCGGAAGCTAAGCAGGGTCGGGCCTGGTTAGTACTTGGATGGGAGACCGCCTGGGAATACCAGGTGCTGTAAGCTTTAATTTTTTTTCTCTTCCTTTGCTTTCATGCTTAATTTAAGGATGAACATCTACTGTGGTGGATAAAGTATTATAAAAGTTGAACTGTAATAGCAGGAAAGGCATATAAGCAAACAAACACGCTGACAAGCAAAAATAAATTGGCAATTTTGAACCGCGATTCTCGCTTACGGCCATACCACTCTGAGAACGCTCGATCTCGTCTGATCTCGGAAGCTAAGCAGGGTCGGGCCTGGTTAGTACTTGGATGGGAGACCGCCTGGGAATACCAGGTGCTGTAAGCTTTAATTTTTTTCTCTTCTTTGCTTTCATGCTTAATTTAAGGATGAACATCTACTGTGGTGGATAAAGTGTGAAAAGGTTAAACTGAAATTGCAGAAAAGGCATATAAGCAAACAAACACGCTGACAAGCAAAAATAAATTGGCAATTTTGAACCGCGATTCTCGCTTACGGCCATACCACTCTGAGAACGCTCGATCTCGTCTGATCTCGGAAGCTAAGCAGGGTCGGGCCTGGTTAGTACTTGGATGGGAGACCGCCTGGGAATACCAGGTGCTGTAAGCTTTAATTTTTTTTCTCTTCCTTTGCTTTCATGCTTAATTTAAGGATGAACATCTTCTGTGGTGGATAAAGTGTGAAAAGGTTAAACTGAAATTGCAGAAAAGGCATATAAGCAAACAAACACGCTGACAAGCAAAAATAAATTGGCAATTTTGAACCGCGATTCTCGCTTACGGCCATACCACTCTGAGAACGCTCGATCTCGTCTGATCTCGGAAGCTAAGCAGGGTCGGGCCTGGTTAGTACTTGGATGGGAGACCGCCTGGGAATACCAGGTGCTGTAAGCTTTAATTTTTTTTCTCTTCTTTGCTTTCATGCTTAATTTAAGGATGAACATCTACTGTGGTGGATAAAGTATTATAAAAGTTGAACTGTAATAGCAGGAAAGGCATATAAGCAAACAAACACGCTGACAAGCAAAAATAAATTGGCAATTTTGAACCGCGATTCTCGCTTACGGCCATACCACTCTGAGAACGCTCGATCTCGTCTGATCTCGGAAGCTAAGCAGGGTCGGGCCTGGTTAGTACTTGGATGGGAGACCGCCTGGGAATACCAGGTGCTGTAAGCTTTAATTTTTTTTTCTTTGCTTTCATGCTTAATTTAAGGATGAACATCTACTGTGGTGGATAAAGTTGAAAAGTTAACTGAAATTGCAGAAAAGGCATATAAGCAAACAAACACGCTGACAAGCAAAAATAAATTGGCAATTTTGAACCGATTCTCGCTTACGGCCATACCACTCTGAGAACGCTCGATCTCGTCTGATCTCGGAAGCTAAGCAGGGTCGGGCCTGGTTAGTACTTGGATGGGAGACCGCCTGGGAATACCAGGTGCTGTAAGCTTTAATTTTTTTTTCTTTGCTTTCATGCTTAATTTAAGGATGAACATCTTCTGTGGTGGATAAAGTGTGAAAAGGTTAAACTGAAATTGCAGAAAAGGCATATAAGCAAACAAACACGCGGACAAGCAAAAATAAATTGGCAATTTTGAACCGCGATTCTCGCTTACGGCCATACCACTCTGAGAACGCTCGATCTCGTCTGATCTCGGAAGCTAAGCAGGGTCGGGCCTGGTTAGTACTTGGATGGGAGACCGCCTGGGAATACCAGGTGCTGTAAGCTTTAATTTTTTTTCTCTTCCTTTGCTTTCATGCTTAATTTAAGGATGAACATCTACTGTGGTGGATAAAGTATTATAAAAGTTGAACTGTAATAGCAGGAAAGGCATATAAGCAAACAAACACGCTGACAAGCAAAAATAAATTGGCAATTTTGAACCGCGATTCTCGCTTACGGCCATACCACTCTGAGAACGCTCGATCTCGTCTGATCTCGGAAGCTAAGCAGGGTCGGGCCTGGTTAGTACTTGGATGGGAGACCGCCTGGGAATACCAGGTGCTGTAAGCTTTAATTTTTTTTTTCTTTGCTTTCATGCTTAATTTAAGGATGAACATCTTCTGTGGTGGATAAAGTGTGAAAAGGTTAAACTGAAATTGCAGAAAAGGCATATAAGCAAACAAACACGCTGACAAGCAAAAATAAATTGGCAATTTTGAACCGCGATTCTCGCTTACGGCCATACCACTCTGAGAACGCTCGATCTCGTCTGATCTCGGAAGCTAAGCAGGGTCGGGCCTGGTTAGTACTTGGATGGGAGACCGCCTGGGAATACCAGGTGCTGTAAGCTTTAATTTTTTTTTTCTTTGCTTTCATGCTTAATTTAAGGATGAACATCTTCTGTGGTGGATAAAGTGTGAAAAGGTTAAACTGAAATTGCAGAAAAGGCATATAAGCAAACAAACACGCTGACAAGCAAAAATAAATTGGCAATTTTGAACCGCGATTCTCGCTTACGGCCATACCACTCTGAGAACGCTCGATCTCGTCTGATCTCGGAAGCTAAGCAGGGTCGGGCCTGGTTAGTACTTGGATGGGAGACCGCCTGGGAATACCAGGTGCTGTAAGCTTTAATTTTTTTTCTTTCCTTTGCTTTCATGCTTAATTTAAGGATGAACATCTCTGTGGTGGATAAAGTTTAAAAGTTAAACTGAAATGCAGAAAGGCATATAAGCAAACAAACACGCTGACAAGCAAAAATAAATTGGCAATTTTGAACCGCGATTCTCGCTTACGGCCATACCACTCTGAGAACGCTCGATCTCGTCTGATCTCGGAAGCTAAGCAGGGTCGGGCCTGGTTAGTACTTGGATGGGAGACCGCCTGGGAATACCAGGTGCTGTAAGCTTTAATTTTTTTTTTCTTTGCTTTCATGCTTAATTTAAGGATGAACATCTTCTGTGGTGGATAAAGTGTGAAAAGGTTAAACTGAAATTGCAGAAAAGGCATATAAGCAAACAAACACGCTGACAAGCAAAAATAAATTGGCAATTTTGAACCGCGATTCTCGCTTACGGCCATACCACTCTGAGAACGCTCGATCTCGTCTGATCTCGGAAGCTAAGCAGGGTCGGGCCTGGTTAGTACTTGGATGGGAGACCGCCTGGGAATACCAGGTGCTGTAAGCTTTAATTTTTTTTTTCTTTGCTTTCATGCTTAATTTAAGGATGAACATCTTCTGTGGTGGATAAAGTGTGAAAAGGTTAAACTGAAATTGCAGAAAGGCATATAAGCAAACAAACACGCTGACAAGCAAAAATAAATTGGCAATTTTGAACCGCGATTCTCGCTTACGGCCATACCACTCTGAGAACGCTCGATCTCGTCTGATCTCGGAAGCTAAGCAGGGTCGGGCCTGGTTAGTACTTGGATGGGAGACCGCCTGGGAATACCAGGTGCTGTAAGCTTTAATTTTTTTTTTCTTTGCTTTCATGCTTAATTTAAGGATGAACATCTTCTGTGGTGGATAAAGTGTGAAAAGGTTAAACTGAAATTGCAGAAAAGGCATATAAGCAAACAAACACGCTGACAAGCAAAAATAAATTGGCAATTTTGAACCGCGATTCTCGCTTACGGCCATACCACTCTGAGAACGCTCGATCTCGTCTGATCTCGGAAGCTAAGCAGGGTCGGGCCTGGTTAGTACTTGGATGGGAGACCGCCTGGGAATACCAGGTGCTGTAAGCTTTAATTTTTTTTTTCTTTGCTTTCATGCTTAATTTAAGGATGAACATCTTCTGTGGTGGATAAAGTGTGAAAAGGTTAAACTGAAATTGCAGAAAAGGCATATAAGCAAACAAACACGCTGACAAGCAAAAATAAATTGGCAATTTTGAACCGCGATTCTCGCTTACGGCCATACCACTCTGAGAACGCTCGATCTCGTCTGATCTCGGAAGCTAAGCAGGGTCGGGCCTGGTTAGTACTTGGATGGGAGACCGCCTGGGAATACCAGGTGCTGTAAGCTTTAATTTTTTTTTTCTTTGCTTTCATGCTTAATTTAAGGATGAACATCTCTGTGGTGGATAAAGTATTAAAAGTTAACTGAATTGCAGAAAAGGCATATAAGCAAACAAACACGCTGACAAGCAAAAATAAATTGGCAATTTTGAACGCGATTCTCGCTTACGGCCATACCACTCTGAGAACGCTCGATCTCGTCTGATCTCGGAAGCTAAGCAGGGTCGGGCCTGGTTAGTACTTGGATGGGAGACCGCCTGGGAATACCAGGTGCTGTAAGCTTTAATTTTTTTTTCTTCTTTGCTTTCATGCTTAATTTAAGGATGAACATCTTCTGTGGTGGATAAAGTGTGAAAAGGTTAACTGAATTGCAGAAAGGCATATAAGCAAACAAACACGCTGACAAGCAAAAATAAATTGGCAATTTTGAACCGCGATTCTCGCTTACGGCCATACCACTCTGAGAACGCTCGATCTCGTCTGATCTCGGAAGCTAAGCAGGGTCGGGCCTGGTTAGTACTTGGATGGGAGACCGCCTGGGAATACCAGGTGCTGTAAGCTTTAATTTTTTTTTCTTTGCTTTCATGCTTAATTTAAGGATGAACATCTTCTGTGGTGGATAAAGTGTGAAAAGGTTAAACTGAAATTGCAGAAAAGGCATATAAGCAAACAAACACGCTGACAAGCAAAAATAAATTGGCAATTTTGAACGCGATTCTCGCTTACGGCCATACCACTCTGAGAACGCTCGATCTCGTCTGATCTCGGAAGCTAAGCAGGGTCGGGCCTGGTTAGTACTTGGATGGGAGACCGCCTGGGAATACCAGGTGCTGTAAGCTTTAATTTTTTTCTTTCTTTGCTTTCATGCTTAATTTAAGGATGAACATCTACTGTGGTGGATAAAGTATTAAAAGTTAACTGAAATTGCAGGAAAGGCATATAAGCAAACAAACACGCTGACAAGCAAAAATAAATTGGCAATTTTGAACCGCGATTCTCGCTTACGGCCATACCACTCTGAGAACGCTCGATCTCGTCTGATCTCGGAAGCTAAGCAGGGTCGGGCCTGGTTAGTACTTGGATGGGAGACCGCCTGGGAATACCAGGTGCTGTAAGCTTTAATTTTTTTTTCTTTGCTTTCATGCTTAATTTAAGGATGAACATCTTCTGTGGTGGATAAAGTGTGAAAAGGTTAAACTGAAATTGCAGAAAGGCATATAAGCAAACAAACACGCTGACAAGCAAAAATAAATTGGCAATTTTGAACCGCGATTCTCGCTTACGGCCATACCACTCTGAGAACGCTCGATCTCGTCTGATCTCGGAAGCTAAGCAGGGTCGGGCCTGGTTAGTACTTGGATGGGAGACCGCCTGGGAATACCAGGTGCTGTAAGCTTTAATTTTTTTTTTCTTTGCTTTCATGCTTAATTTAAGGATGAACATCTTCTGTGGTGGATAAAGTGTGAAAAGGTTAAACTGAAATTGCAGAAAAGGCATATAAGCAAACAAACACGCTGACAAGCAAAAATAAATTGGCAATTTTGAACCGCGATCCTCGCTTACGGCCATACCACTCTGAGAACGCTCGATCTCGTCTGATCTCGGAAGCTAAGCAGGGTCGGGCCTGGTTAGTACTTGGATGGGAGACCGCCTGGGAATACCAGGTGCTGTAAGCTTTAATTTTTTTTTCTCTTCCTTTGCTTTCATGCTTAATTTAAGGATGAACATCTTCTGTGGTGGATAAAGTGTAAAAGGTTAAACTGAAATTGCAGAAAGGCATATAAGCAAACAAACACGCTGACAAGCAAAAATAAATTGGCAATTTTGAACCGCGATTCTCGCTTACGGCCATACCACTCTGAGAACGCTCGATCTCGTCTGATCTCGGAAGCTAAGCAGGGTCGGGCCTGGTTAGTACTTGGATGGGAGACCGCCTGGGAATACCAGGTGCTGTAAGCTTTAATTTTTTTTTTCTTTGCTTTCATGCTTAATTTAAGGATGAACATCTTCTGTGGTGGATAAAGTGTGAAAAGGTTAAACTGAAATTGCAGAAAAGGCATATAAGCAAACAAACACGCTGACAAGCAAAAATAAATTGGCAATTTTGAACCGCGATTCTCGCTTACGGCCATACCACTCTGAGAACGCTCGATCTCGTCTGATCTCGGAAGCTAAGCAGGGTCGGGCCTGGTTAGTACTTGGATGGGAGACCGCCTGGGAATACCAGGTGCTGTAAGCTTTAATTTTTTTCTTTCTTTGCTTTCATGCTTAATTTAAGGATGAACATCTTCTGTGGTGGATAAAGTGTGAAAAGGTTAAACTGAAATTGCAGAAAGGCATATAAGCAAACAAACACGCTGACAAGCAAAAATAAATTGGCAATTTTGAACCGCGATTCTCGCTTACGGCCATACCACTCTGAGAACGCTCGATCTCGTCTGATCTCGGAAGCTAAGCAGGGTCGGGCCTGGTTAGTACTTGGATGGGAGACCGCCTGGGAATACCAGGTGCTGTAAGCTTTAATTTTTTTTTTCTTTGCTTTCATGCTTAATTTAAGGATGAACATCTTCTGTGGTGGATAAAGTGTGAAAAGGTTAAACTGAAATTGCAGAAAGGCATATAAGCAAACAAACACGCTGACAAGCAAAAATAAATTGGCAATTTTGAACCGCGATTCTCGCTTACGGCCATACCACTCTGAGAACGCTCGATCTCGTCTGATCTCGGAAGCTAAGCAGGGTCGGGCCTGGTTAGTACTTGGATGGGAGACCGCCTGGGAATACCAGGTGCTGTAAGCTTTAATTTTTTTCTTTCCTTTGCTTTCATGCTTAATTTAAGGATGAACATCTCTGTGGTGGATAAAGTTTGAAAAGGTTAACTGAATTGCAGGAAAGGCATATAAGCAAACAAACACGCTGACAAGCAAAAATAAATTGGCAATTTTGAACCGCGATTCTCGCTTACGGCCATACCACTCTGAGAACGCTCGATCTCGTCTGATCTCGGAAGCTAAGCAGGGTCGGGCCTGGTTAGTACTTGGATGGGAGACCGCCTGGGAATACCAGGTGCTGTAAGCTTTAATTTTTTTTTCTTTGCTTTCATGCTTAATTTAAGGATGAACATCTTCTGTGGTGGATAAAGTGTGAAAAGGTTAAACTGAAATTGCAGAAAAGGCATATAAGCAAACAAACACGCTGACAAGCAAAAATAAATTGGCAATTTTGAACCGCGATTCTCGCTTACGGCCATACCACTCTGAGAACGCTCGATCTCGTCTGATCTCGGAAGCTAAGCAGGGTCGGGCCTGGTTAGTACTTGGATGGGAGACCGCCTGGGAATACCAGGTGCTGTAAGCTTTAATTTTTTTCTTTCTTTGCTTTCATGCTTAATTTAAGGATGAACATCTTCTGTGGTGGATAAAGTGTGAAAAGGTTAAACTGAAATTGCAGAAAGGCATATAAGCAAACAAACACGCTGACAAGCAAAAATAAATTGGCAATTTTGAACCGCGATTCTCGCTTACGGCCATACCACTCTGAGAACGCTCGATCTCGTCTGATCTCGGAAGCTAAGCAGGGTCGGGCCTGGTTAGTACTTGGATGGGAGACCGCCTGGGAATACCAGGTGCTGTAAGCTTTAATTTTTTTTTCTTTGCTTTCATGCTTAATTTAAGGATGAACATCTTCTGTGGTGGATAAAGTGTGAAAAGGTTAAACTGAAATTGCAGAAAAGGCATATAAGCAAACAAACACGCTGACAAGCAAAAATAAATTGGCAATTTTGAACCGCGATTCTCGCTTACGGCCATACCACTCTGAGAACGCTCGATCTCGTCTGATCTCGGAAGCTAAGCAGGGTCGGGCCTGGTTAGTACTTGGATGGGAGACCGCCTGGGAATACCAGGTGCTGTAAGCTTTAATTTTTTTCTTTCTTTGCTTTCATGCTTAATTTAAGGATGAACATCTCTGTGGTGGATAAAGTGTGAAAAGGTTAAACTGAAATTGCAGAAAGGCATATAAGCAAACAAACACGCTGACAAGCAAAAATAAATTGGCAATTTTGAACCGCGATTCTCGCTTACGGCCATACCACTCTGAGAACGCTCGATCTCGTCTGATCTCGGAAGCTAAGCAGGGTCGGGCCTGGTTAGTACTTGGATGGGAGACCGCCTGGGAATACCAGGTGCTGTAAGCTTTAATTTTTTTCTTTCTTTGCTTTCATGCTTAATTTAAGGATGAACATCTTCTGTGGTGGATAAAGTGTGAAAAGGTTAAACTGAAATTGCAGAAAGGCATATAAGCAAACAAACACGCTGACAAGCAAAAATAAATTGGCAATTTTGAACCGCGATTCTCGCTTACGGCCATACCACTCTGAGAACGCTCGATCTCGTCTGATCTCGGAAGCTAAGCAGGGTCGGGCCTGGTTAGTACTTGGATGGGAGACCGCCTGGGAATACCAGGTGCTGTAAGCTTTAATTTTTTTTTTCTTTGCTTTCATGCTTAATTTAAGGATGAACATCTTCTGTGGTGGATAAAGTGTGAAAAGGTTAAACTGAAATTGCAGAAAAGGCATATAAGCAAACAAACACGCTGACAAGCAAAAATAAATTGGCAATTTTGAACCGCGATTCTCGCTTACGGCCATACCACTCTGAGAACGCTCGATCTCGTCTGATCTCGGAAGCTAAGCAGGGTCGGGCCTGGTTAGTACTTGGATGGGAGACCGCCTGGGAATACCAGGTGCTGTAAGCTTTAATTTTTTTTTCTTTGCTTTCATGCTTAATTTAAGGATGAACATCTTCTGTGGTGGATAAAGTGTGAAAAGGTTAAACTGAAATTGCAGAAAGGCATATAAGCAAACAAACACGCTGACAAGCAAAAATAAATTGGCAATTTTGAACCGCGATTCTCGCTTACGGCCATACCACTCTGAGAACGCTCGATCTCGTCTGATCTCGGAAGCTAAGCAGGGTCGGGCCTGGTTAGTACTTGGATGGGAGACCGCCTGGGAATACCAGGTGCTGTAAGCTTTAATTTTTTTTTCTTTGCTTTCATGCTTAATTTAAGGATGAACATCTTCTGTGGTGGATAAAGTGTGAAAAGGTTAAACTGAAATTGCAGAAAAGGCATATAAGCAAACAAACACGCTGACAAGCAAAAATAAATTGGCAATTTTGAACCGCGATTCTCGCTTACGGCCATACCACTCTGAGAACGCTCGATCTCGTCTGATCTCGGAAGCTAAGCAGGGTCGGGCCTGGTTAGTACTTGGATGGGAGACCGCCTGGGAATACCAGGTGCTGTAAGCTTTAATTTTTTTTTTCTTTGCTTTCATGCTTAATTTAAGGATGAACATCTTCTGTGGTGGATAAAGTGTGAAAAGGTTAAACTGAAATTGCAGAAAAGGCATATAAGCAAACAAACACGCTGACAAGCAAAAATAAATTGGCAATTTTGAACCGCGATTCTCGCTTACGGCCATACCACTCTGAGAACGCTCGATCTCGTCTGATCTCGGAAGCTAAGCAGGGTCGGGCCTGGTTAGTACTTGGATGGGAGACCGCCTGGGAATACCAGGTGCTGTAAGCTTTAATTTTTTTTTCTTTGCTTTCATGCTTAATTTAAGGATGAACATCTTCTGTGGTGGATAAAGTGTGAAAAGGTTAAACTGAAATTGCAGAAAAGGCATATAAGCAAACAAACACGCTGACAAGCAAAAATAAATTGGCAATTTTGAACCGCGATTCTCGCTTACGGCCATACCACTCTGAGAACGCTCGATCTCGTCTGATCTCGGAAGCTAAGCAGGGTCGGGCCTGGTTAGTACTTGGATGGGAGACCGCCTGGGAATACCAGGTGCTGTAAGCTTTAATTTTTTTTTTCTTTGCTTTCATGCTTAATTTAAGGATGAACATCTTCTGTGGTGGATAAAGTGTGAAAAGGTTAAACTGAAATTGCAGAAAAGGCATATAAGCAAACAAACACGCTGACAAGCAAAAATAAATTGGCAATTTTGAACCGCGATTCTCGCTTACGGCCATACCACTCTGAGAACGCTCGATCTCGTCTGATCTCGGAAGCTAAGCAGGGTCGGGCCTGGTTAGTACTTGGATGGGAGACCGCCTGGGAATACCAGGTGCTGTAAGCTTTAATTTTTTTCTTTCTTTGCTTTCATGCTTAATTTAAGGATGAACATCTTCTGTGGTGGATAAAGTGTTAAAAGGTTAAACTGAAATTGCAGAAAAGGCATATAAGCAAACAAACACGCTGACAAGCAAAAATAAATTGGCAATTTTGAACCGCGATCTCGCTTACGGCCATACCACTCTGAGAACGCTCGATCTCGTCTGATCTCGGAAGCTAAGCAGGGTCGGGCCTGGTTAGTACTTGGATGGGAGACCGCCTGGGAATACCAGGTGCTGTAAGCTTTAATTTTTTTTTCTTTGCTTTCATGCTTAATTTAAGGATGAACATCTTCTGTGGTGGATAAAGTGTGAAAAGGTTAAACTGAAATTGCAGAAAAGGCATATAAGCAAACAAACACGCGGACAAGCAAAAATAAATTGGCAATTTTGAACCGCGATTCTCGCTTACGGCCATACCACTCTGAGAACGCTCGATCTCGTCTGATCTCGGAAGCTAAGCAGGGTCGGGCCTGGTTAGTACTTGGATGGGAGACCGCCTGGGAATACCAGGTGCTGTAAGCTTTAATTTTTTTTTTCTTTGCTTTCATGCTTAATTTAAGGATGAACATCTTCTGTGGTGGATAAAGTGTGAAAAGGTTAAACTGAAATTGCAGAAAGGCATATAAGCAAACAAACACGCTGACAAGCAAAAATAAATTGGCAATTTTGAACCGCGATTCTCGCTTACGGCCATACCACTCTGAGAACGCTCGATCTCGTCTGATCTCGGAAGCTAAGCAGGGTCGGGCCTGGTTAGTACTTGGATGGGAGACCGCCTGGGAATACCAGGTGCTGTAAGCTTTAATTTTTTTTTTCTTTGCTTTCATGCTTAATTTAAGGATGAACATCTTCTGTGGTGGATAAAGTATTAAAAGTTAACTGAATGCAGAAAGGCATATAAGCAAACAAACACGCTGACAAGCAAAAATAAATTGGCAATTTTGAACCGCGATTCTCGCTTACGGCCATACCACTCTGAGAACGCTCGATCTCGTCTGATCTCGGAAGCTAAGCAGGGTCGGGCCTGGTTAGTACTTGGATGGGAGACCGCCTGGGAATACCAGGTGCTGTAAGCTTTAATTTTTTTCTTTCTTTGCTTTCATGCTTAATTTAAGGATGAACATCTTCTGTGGTGGATAAAGTGTGAAAAGGTTAAACTGAAATTGCAGAAAAGGCATATAAGCAAACAAACACGCGGACAAGCAAAAATAAATTGGCAATTTTGAACCGCGATTCTCGCTTACGGCCATACCACTCTGAGAACGCTCGATCTCGTCTGATCTCGGAAGCTAAGCAGGGTCGGGCCTGGTTAGTACTTGGATGGGAGACCGCCTGGGAATACCAGGTGCTGTAAGCTTTAATTTTTTTTTTCTTTGCTTTCATGCTTAATTTAAGGATGAACATCTTCTGTGGTGGATAAAGTGTGAAAAGGTTAAACTGAAATTGCAGAAAAGGCATATAAGCAAACAAACACGCTGACAAGCAAAAATAAATTGGCAATTTTGAACCGCGATTCTCGCTTACGGCCATACCACTCTGAGAACGCTCGATCTCGTCTGATCTCGGAAGCTAAGCAGGGTCGGGCCTGGTTAGTACTTGGATGGGAGACCGCCTGGGAATACCAGGTGCTGTAAGCTTTAATTTTTTTCTTTCTTTGCTTTCATGCTTAATTTAAGGATGAACATCTTCTGTGGTGGATAAAGTGTGAAAAGGTTAAACTGAAATTGCAGAAAAGGCATATAAGCAAACAAACACGCTGACAAGCAAAAATAAATTGGCAATTTTGAACCGCGATTCTCGCTTACGGCCATACCACTCTGAGAACGCTCGATCTCGTCTGATCTCGGAAGCTAAGCAGGGTCGGGCCTGGTTAGTACTTGGATGGGAGACCGCCTGGGAATACCAGGTGCTGTAAGCTTTAATTTTTTTCTTTCTTTGCTTTCATGCTTAATTTAAGGATGAACATCTTCTGTGGTGGATAAAGTGTGAAAAGGTTAAACTGAAATTGCAGAAAGGCATATAAGCAAACAAACACGCTGACAAGCAAAAATAAATTGGCAATTTTGAACCGCGATTCTCGCTTACGGCCATACCACTCTGAGAACGCTCGATCTCGTCTGATCTCGGAAGCTAAGCAGGGTCGGGCCTGGTTAGTACTTGGATGGGAGACCGCCTGGGAATACCAGGTGCTGTAAGCTTTAATTTTTTTTTTCTTTGCTTTCATGCTTAATTTAAGGATGAACATCTTCTGTGGTGGATAAAGTGTGAAAAGGTTAAACTGAAATTGCAGAAAAGGCATATAAGCAAACAAACACGCTGACAAGCAAAAATAAATTGGCAATTTTGAACCGCGATTCTCGCTTACGGCCATACCACTCTGAGAACGCTCGATCTCGTCTGATCTCGGAAGCTAAGCAGGGTCGGGCCTGGTTAGTACTTGGATGGGAGACCGCCTGGGAATACCAGGTGCTGTAAGCTTTAATTTTTTTTTTCTTTGCTTTCATGCTTAATTTAAGGATGAACATCTTCTGTGGTGGATAAAGTGTGAAAAGGTTAAACTGAAATTGCAGAAAAGGCATATAAGCAAACAAACACGCTGACAAGCAAAAATAAATTGGCAATTTTGAACGCGATTCTCGCTTACGGCCATACCACTCTGAGAACGCTCGATCTCGTCTGATCTCGGAAGCTAAGCAGGGTCGGGCCTGGTTAGTACTTGGATGGGAGACCGCCTGGGAATACCAGGTGCTGTAAGCTTTAATTTTTTTTCTTTCTTTGCTTTCATGCTTAATTTAAGGATGAACATCTACTGTGGTGGATAAAGTATGAAAAGGTTAACTGAATTGCAGGAAAGGCATATAAGCAAACAAACACGCTGACAAGCAAAAATAAATTGGCAATTTTGAACCGCGATTCTCGCTTACGGCCATACCACTCTGAGAACGCTCGATCTCGTCTGATCTCGGAAGCTAAGCAGGGTCGGGCCTGGTTAGTACTTGGATGGGAGACCGCCTGGGAATACCAGGTGCTGTAAGCTTTAATTTTTTTTTCTTTGCTTTCATGCTTAATTTAAGGATGAACATCTTCTGTGGTGGATAAAGTGTGAAAAGGTTAAACTGAAATTGCAGAAAAGGCATATAAGCAAACAAACACGCGACAAGCAAAAATAAATTGGCAATTTTGAACCGCGATTCTCGCTTACGGCCATACCACTCTGAGAACGCTCGATCTCGTCTGATCTCGGAAGCTAAGCAGGGTCGGGCCTGGTTAGTACTTGGATGGGAGACCGCCTGGGAATACCAGGTGCTGTAAGCTTTAATTTTTTTTTTCTTTGCTTTCATGCTTAATTTAAGGATGAACATCTTCTGTGGTGGATAAAGTGTGAAAAGGTTAAACTGAAATTGCAGAAAAGGCATATAAGCAAACAAACACGCTGACAAGCAAAAATAAATTGGCAATTTTGAACCGCGATTCTCGCTTACGGCCATACCACTCTGAGAACGCTCGATCTCGTCTGATCTCGGAAGCTAAGCAGGGTCGGGCCTGGTTAGTACTTGGATGGGAGACCGCCTGGGAATACCAGGTGCTGTAAGCTTTAATTTTTTTTTTCTTTGCTTTCATGCTTAATTTAAGGATGAACATCTCTGTGGTGGATAAAGTATTAAAAGGTTAACTGAATGCAGGAAAGGCATATAAGCAAACAAACACGCTGACAAGCAAAAATAAATTGGCAATTTTGAACCGCGATTCTCGCTTACGGCCATACCACTCTGAGAACGCTCGATCTCGTCTGATCTCGGAAGCTAAGCAGGGTCGGGCCTGGTTAGTACTTGGATGGGAGACCGCCTGGGAATACCAGGTGCTGTAAGCTTTAATTTTTTTTCTTCCTTTGCTTTCATGCTTAATTTAAGGATGAACATCTTCTGTGGTGGATAAAGTGTGAAAAGGTTAAACTGAAATTGCAGAAAGGCATATAAGCAAACAAACACGCTGACAAGCAAAAATAAATTGGCAATTTTGAACCGCGATTCTCGCTTACGGCCATACCACTCTGAGAACGCTCGATCTCGTCTGATCTCGGAAGCTAAGCAGGGTCGGGCCTGGTTAGTACTTGGATGGGAGACCGCCTGGGAATACCAGGTGCTGTAAGCTTTAATTTTTTTTTCTTTGCTTTCATGCTTAATTTAAGGATGAACATCTTCTGTGGTGGATAAAGTGTGAAAAGGTTAAACTGAAATTGCAGAAAAGGCATATAAGCAAACAAACACGCTGACAAGCAAAAATAAATTGGCAATTTTGAACCGCGATTCTCGCTTACGGCCATACCACTCTGAGAACGCTCGATCTCGTCTGATCTCGGAAGCTAAGCAGGGTCGGGCCTGGTTAGTACTTGGATGGGAGACCGCCTGGGAATACCAGGTGCTGTAAGCTTTAATTTTTTTTTCTTTGCTTTCATGCTTAATTTAAGGATGAACATCTTCTGTGGTGGATAAAGTGTGAAAAGGTTAAACTGAAATTGCAGAAAGGCATATAAGCAAACAAACACGCTGACAAGCAAAAATAAATTGGCAATTTTGAACGCGATTCTCGCTTACGGCCATACCACTCTGAGAACGCTCGATCTCGTCTGATCTCGGAAGCTAAGCAGGGTCGGGCCTGGTTAGTACTTGGATGGGAGACCGCCTGGGAATACCAGGTGCTGTAAGCTTTAATTTTTTTTCTCTTCCTTTGCTTTCATGCTTAATTTAAGGATGAACATCTCTGTGGTGGATAAAGTTTAAAAGTTAACTGAAATGCAGAAAGGCATATAAGCAAACAAACACGCTGACAAGCAAAAATAAATTGGCAATTTTGAACCGCGATTCTCGCTTACGGCCATACCACTCTGAGAACGCTCGATCTCGTCTGATCTCGGAAGCTAAGCAGGGTCGGGCCTGGTTAGTACTTGGATGGGAGACCGCCTGGGAATACCAGGTGCTGTAAGCTTTAATTTTTTTTTTCTTTGCTTTCATGCTTAATTTAAGGATGAACATCTTCTGTGGTGGATAAAGTGTGAAAAGGTTAAACTGAAATTGCAGAAAAGGCATATAAGCAAACAAACACGCTGACAAGCAAAAATAAATTGGCAATTTTGAACCGCGATTCTCGCTTACGGCCATACCACTCTGAGAACGCTCGATCTCGTCTGATCTCGGAAGCTAAGCAGGGTCGGGCCTGGTTAGTACTTGGATGGGAGACCGCCTGGGAATACCAGGTGCTGTAAGCTTTAATTTTTTTCTTTCTTTGCTTTCATGCTTAATTTAAGGATGAACATCTACTGTGGTGGATAAAGTATTATAAAGTTGAACTGAATAGCAGGAAAGGCATATAAGCAAACAAACACGCTGACAAGCAAAAATAAATTGGCAATTTTGAACCGCGATTCTCGCTTACGGCCATACCACTCTGAGAACGCTCGATCTCGTCTGATCTCGGAAGCTAAGCAGGGTCGGGCCTGGTTAGTACTTGGATGGGAGACCGCCTGGGAATACCAGGTGCTGTAAGCTTTAATTTTTTTTCTTCTTTGCTTTCATGCTTAATTTAAGGATGAACATCTTCTGTGGTGGATAAAGTGTGAAAAGGTTAAACTGAAATTGCAGAAAGGCATATAAGCAAACAAACACGCTGACAAGCAAAAATAAATTGGCAATTTTGAACCGCGATTCTCGCTTACGGCCATACCACTCTGAGAACGCTCGATCTCGTCTGATCTCGGAAGCTAAGCAGGGTCGGGCCTGGTTAGTACTTGGATGGGAGACCGCCTGGGAATACCAGGTGCTGTAAGCTTTAATTTTTTTTTTCTTTGCTTTCATGCTTAATTTAAGGATGAACATCTTCTGTGGTGGATAAAGTGTGAAAAGGTTAAACTGAAATTGCAGAAAAGGCATATAAGCAAACAAACACGCTGACAAGCAAAAATAAATTGGCAATTTTGAACCGCGATCTCGCTTACGGCCATACCACTCTGAGAACGCTCGATCTCGTCTGATCTCGGAAGCTAAGCAGGGTCGGGCCTGGTTAGTACTTGGATGGGAGACCGCCTGGGAATACCAGGTGCTGTAAGCTTTAATTTTTTTTTCTTTGCTTTCATGCTTAATTTAAGGATGAACATCTTCTGTGGTGGATAAAGTGTGAAAAGGTTAAACTGAAATTGCAGAAAAGGCATATAAGCAAACAAACACGCTGACAAGCAAAAATAAATTGGCAATTTTGAACCGCGATTCTCGCTTACGGCCATACCACTCTGAGAACGCTCGATCTCGTCTGATCTCGGAAGCTAAGCAGGGTCGGGCCTGGTTAGTACTTGGATGGGAGACCGCCTGGGAATACCAGGTGCTGTAAGCTTTAATTTTTTTTTTCTTTGCTTTCATGCTTAATTTAAGGATGAACATCTTCTGTGGTGGATAAAGTGTGAAAAGGTTAAACTGAAATTGCAGAAAAGGCATATAAGCAAACAAACACGCTGACAAGCAAAAATAAATTGGCAATTTTGAACGCGATTCTCGCTTACGGCCATACCACTCTGAGAACGCTCGATCTCGTCTGATCTCGGAAGCTAAGCAGGGTCGGGCCTGGTTAGTACTTGGATGGGAGACCGCCTGGGAATACCAGGTGCTGTAAGCTTTAATTTTTTTTTCTTTGCTTTCATGCTTAATTTAAGGATGAACATCTTCTGTGGTGGATAAAGTGTGAAAAGGTTAAACTGAAATTGCAGAAAAGGCATATAAGCAAACAAACACGCTGACAAGCAAAAATAAATTGGCAATTTTGAACCGCGATTCTCGCTTACGGCCATACCACTCTGAGAACGCTCGATCTCGTCTGATCTCGGAAGCTAAGCAGGGTCGGGCCTGGTTAGTACTTGGATGGGAGACCGCCTGGGAATACCAGGTGCTGTAAGCTTTAATTTTTTTTTTCTTTGCTTTCATGCTTAATTTAAGGATGAACATCTCTGTGGTGGATAAAGTGTGAAAAGGTTAAACTGAAATTGCAGAAAAGGCATATAAGCAAACAAACACGCTGACAAGCAAAAATAAATTGGCAATTTTGAACGCGATTCTCGCTTACGGCCATACCACTCTGAGAACGCTCGATCTCGTCTGATCTCGGAAGCTAAGCAGGGTCGGGCCTGGTTAGTACTTGGATGGGAGACCGCCTGGGAATACCAGGTGCTGTAAGCTTTAATTTTTTTTCTCTTCTTTGCTTTCATGCTTAATTTAAGGATGAACATCTACTGTGGTGGATAAAGTATTAAAAGTTAAACTGAAATGCAGAAAGGCATATAAGCAAACAAACACGCTGACAAGCAAAAATAAATTGGCAATTTTGAACCGCGATTCTCGCTTACGGCCATACCACTCTGAGAACGCTCGATCTCGTCTGATCTCGGAAGCTAAGCAGGGTCGGGCCTGGTTAGTACTTGGATGGGAGACCGCCTGGGAATACCAGGTGCTGTAAGCTTTAATTTTTTTTTCTTTGCTTTCATGCTTAATTTAAGGATGAACATCTTCTGTGGTGGATAAAGTGTGAAAAGGTTAAACTGAAATTGCAGAAAAGGCATATAAGCAAACAAACACGCTGACAAGCAAAAATAAATTGGCAATTTTGAACCGCGATTCTCGCTTACGGCCATACCACTCTGAGAACGCTCGATCTCGTCTGATCTCGGAAGCTAAGCAGGGTCGGGCCTGGTTAGTACTTGGATGGGAGACCGCCTGGGAATACCAGGTGCTGTAAGCTTTAATTTTTTTTTTCTTTGCTTTCATGCTTAATTTAAGGATGAACATCTTCTGTGGTGGATAAAGTGTGAAAAGGTTAAACTGAAATTGCAGAAAAGGCATATAAGCAAACAAACACGCTGACAAGCAAAAATAAATTGGCAATTTTGAACCGCGATTCTCGCTTACGGCCATACCACTCTGAGAACGCTCGATCTCGTCTGATCTCGGAAGCTAAGCAGGGTCGGGCCTGGTTAGTACTTGGATGGGAGACCGCCTGGGAATACCAGGTGCTGTAAGCTTTAATTTTTTTTTTCTTTGCTTTCATGCTTAATTTAAGGATGAACATCTTCTGTGGTGGATAAAGTGTGAAAAGGTTAAACTGAAATTGCAGAAAGGCATATAAGCAAACAAACACGCTGACAAGCAAAAATAAATTGGCAATTTTGAACGCGATTCTCGCTTACGGCCATACCACTCTGAGAACGCTCGATCTCGTCTGATCTCGGAAGCTAAGCAGGGTCGGGCCTGGTTAGTACTTGGATGGGAGACCGCCTGGGAATACCAGGTGCTGTAAGCTTTAATTTTTTTTTTCTTTGCTTTCATGCTTAATTTAAGGATGAACATCTTCTGTGGTGGATAAAGTGTGAAAAGGTTAAACTGAAATTGCAGAAAGGCATATAAGCAAACAAACACGCTGACAAGCAAAAATAAATTGGCAATTTTGAACCGCGATTCTCGCTTACGGCCATACCACTCTGAGAACGCTCGATCTCGTCTGATCTCGGAAGCTAAGCAGGGTCGGGCCTGGTTAGTACTTGGATGGGAGACCGCCTGGGAATACCAGGTGCTGTAAGCTTTAATTTTTTTTTCCTTTGCTTTCATGCTTAATTTAAGGATGAACATCTTCTGTGGTGGATAAAGTGTGAAAAGGTTAAACTGAAATTGCAGAAAAGGCATATAAGCAAACAAACACGCTGACAAGCAAAAATAAATTGGCAATTTTGAACGCGATTCTCGCTTACGGCCATACCACTCTGAGAACGCTCGATCTCGTCTGATCTCGGAAGCTAAGCAGGGTCGGGCCTGGTTAGTACTTGGATGGGAGACCGCCTGGGAATACCAGGTGCTGTAAGCTTTAATTTTTTTTTCTTTGCTTTCATGCTTAATTTAAGGATGAACATCTTCTGTGGTGGATAAAGTGTGAAAAGGTTAAACTGAAATTGCAGAAAAGGCATATAAGCAAACAAACACGCTGACAAGCAAAAATAAATTGGCAATTTTGAACCGCGATTCTCGCTTACGGCCATACCACTCTGAGAACGCTCGATCTCGTCTGATCTCGGAAGCTAAGCAGGGTCGGGCCTGGTTAGTACTTGGATGGGAGACCGCCTGGGAATACCAGGTGCTGTAAGCTTTAATTTTTTTTTTCTTTGCTTTCATGCTTAATTTAAGGATGAACATCTTCTGTGGTGGATAAAGTGTGAAAAGGTTAAACTGAAATTGCAGAAAAGGCATATAAGCAAACAAACACGCTGACAAGCAAAAATAAATTGGCAATTTTGAACCGCGATTCTCGCTTACGGCCATACCACTCTGAGAACGCTCGATCTCGTCTGATCTCGGAAGCTAAGCAGGGTCGGGCCTGGTTAGTACTTGGATGGGAGACCGCCTGGGAATACCAGGTGCTGTAAGCTTTAATTTTTTTTTCTTTGCTTTCATGCTTAATTTAAGGATGAACATCTTCTGTGGTGGATAAAGTGTGAAAAGGTTAAACTGAAATTGCAGAAAAGGCATATAAGCAAACAAACACGCTGACAAGCAAAAATAAATTGGCAATTTTGAACCGCGATCTCGCTTACGGCCATACCACTCTGAGAACGCTCGATCTCGTCTGATCTCGGAAGCTAAGCAGGGTCGGGCCTGGTTAGTACTTGGATGGGAGACCGCCTGGGAATACCAGGTGCTGTAAGCTTTAATTTTTTTCTTTCCTTTGCTTTCATGCTTAATTTAAGGATGAACATCTTCTGTGGTGGATAAAGTGTGAAAAGGTTAAACTGAAATTGCAGAAAGGCATATAAGCAAACAAACACGCTGACAAGCAAAAATAAATTGGCAATTTTGAACCGCGATTCTCGCTTACGGCCATACCACTCTGAGAACGCTCGATCTCGTCTGATCTCGGAAGCTAAGCAGGGTCGGGCCTGGTTAGTACTTGGATGGGAGACCGCCTGGGAATACCAGGTGCTGTAAGCTTTAATTTTTTTTTCTTTGCTTTCATGCTTAATTTAAGGATGAACATCTTCTGTGGTGGATAAAGTGTGAAAAGGTTAAACTGAAATTGCAGAAAAGGCATATAAGCAAACAAACACGCGGACAAGCAAAAATAAATTGGCAATTTTGAACCGCGATTCTCGCTTACGGCCATACCACTCTGAGAACGCTCGATCTCGTCTGATCTCGGAAGCTAAGCAGGGTCGGGCCTGGTTAGTACTTGGATGGGAGACCGCCTGGGAATACCAGGTGCTGTAAGCTTTAATTTTTTTTTCTTTGCTTTCATGCTTAATTTAAGGATGAACATCTTCTGTGGTGGATAAAGTGTGAAAAGGTTAAACTGAAATTGCAGAAAAGGCATATAAGCAAACAAACACGCGGACAAGCAAAAATAAATTGGCAATTTTGAAACGCGATTCTCGCTTACGGCCATACCACTCTGAGAACGCTCGATCTCGTCTGATCTCGGAAGCTAAGCAGGGTCGGGCCTGGTTAGTACTTGGATGGGAGACCGCCTGGGAATACCAGGTGCTGTAAGCTTTAATTTTTTTTCTCTTCCTTTGCTTTCATGCTTAATTTAAGGATGAACATCTACTGTGGTGGATAAAGTATTATAAAAGTTGAACTGTAATAGCAGGAAAGGCATATAAGCAAACAAACACGCTGACAAGCAAAAATAAATTGGCAATTTTGAACCGCGATTCTCGCTTACGGCCATACCACTCTGAGAACGCTCGATCTCGTCTGATCTCGGAAGCTAAGCAGGGTCGGGCCTGGTTAGTACTTGGATGGGAGACCGCCTGGGAATACCAGGTGCTGTAAGCTTTAATTTTTTTTTCTTTGCTTTCATGCTTAATTTAAGGATGAACATCTTCTGTGGTGGATAAAGTGTGAAAAGGTTAAACTGAAATTGCAGAAAAGGCATATAAGCAAACAAACACGCGGACAAGCAAAAATAAATTGGCAATTTTGAAACGCGATTCTCGCTTACGGCCATACCACTCTGAGAACGCTCGATCTCGTCTGATCTCGGAAGCTAAGCAGGGTCGGGCCTGGTTAGTACTTGGATGGGAGACCGCCTGGGAATACCAGGTGCTGTAAGCTTTAATTTTTTTTCTCTTCCTTTGCTTTCATGCTTAATTTAAGGATGAACATCTACTGTGGTGGATAAAGTATTATAAAAGTTGAACTGAAATAGCAGAAAGGCATATAAGCAAACAAACACGCTGACAAGCAAAAATAAATTGGCAATTTTGAACCGCGATTCTCGCTTACGGCCATACCACTCTGAGAACGCTCGATCTCGTCTGATCTCGGAAGCTAAGCAGGGTCGGGCCTGGTTAGTACTTGGATGGGAGACCGCCTGGGAATACCAGGTGCTGTAAGCTTTAATTTTTTTTTCTTCCTTTGCTTTCATGCTTAATTTAAGGATGAACATCTTCTGTGGTGGATAAAGTGTGAAAAGGTTAAACTGAAATTGCAGAAAAGGCATATAAGCAAACAAACACGCTGACAAGCAAAAATAAATTGGCAATTTTGAACCGCGATTCTCGCTTACGGCCATACCACTCTGAGAACGCTCGATCTCGTCTGATCTCGGAAGCTAAGCAGGGTCGGGCCTGGTTAGTACTTGGATGGGAGACCGCCTGGGAATACCAGGTGCTGTAAGCTTTAATTTTTTTTCTCTTCCTTTGCTTTCATGCTTAATTTAAGGATGAACATCTTCTGTGGTGGATAAAGTGTGAAAAGGTTAAACTGAAATTGCAGAAAAGGCATATAAGCAAACAAACACGCTGACAAGCAAAAATAAATTGGCAATTTTGAACCGCGATTCTCGCTTACGGCCATACCACTCTGAGAACGCTCGATCTCGTCTGATCTCGGAAGCTAAGCAGGGTCGGGCCTGGTTAGTACTTGGATGGGAGACCGCCTGGGAATACCAGGTGCTGTAAGCTTTAATTTTTTTCTTTCCTTTGCTTTCATGCTTAATTTAAGGATGAACATCTACTGTGGTGGATAAAGTATTAAAAGTTGAACTGAATAGCAGGAAAGGCATATAAGCAAACAAACACGCTGACAAGCAAAAATAAATTGGCAATTTTGAACCGCGATTCTCGCTTACGGCCATACCACTCTGAGAACGCTCGATCTCGTCTGATCTCGGAAGCTAAGCAGGGTCGGGCCTGGTTAGTACTTGGATGGGAGACCGCCTGGGAATACCAGGTGCTGTAAGCTTTAATTTTTTTTTCTTTGCTTTCATGCTTAATTTAAGGATGAACATCTTCTGTGGTGGATAAAGTGTGAAAAGGTTAAACTGAAATTGCAGAAAGGCATATAAGCAAACAAACACGCTGACAAGCAAAAATAAATTGGCAATTTTGAACCGCGATTCTCGCTTACGGCCATACCACTCTGAGAACGCTCGATCTCGTCTGATCTCGGAAGCTAAGCAGGGTCGGGCCTGGTTAGTACTTGGATGGGAGACCGCCTGGGAATACCAGGTGCTGTAAGCTTTAATTTTTTTTTCTTTGCTTTCATGCTTAATTTAAGGATGAACATCTTCTGTGGTGGATAAAGTGTGAAAAGGTTAAACTGAAATTGCAGAAAAGGCATATAAGCAAACAAACACGCTGACAAGCAAAAATAAATTGGCAATTTTGAACCGCGATTCTCGCTTACGGCCATACCACTCTGAGAACGCTCGATCTCGTCTGATCTCGGAAGCTAAGCAGGGTCGGGCCTGGTTAGTACTTGGATGGGAGACCGCCTGGGAATACCAGGTGCTGTAAGCTTTAATTTTTTTTTTCTTTGCTTTCATGCTTAATTTAAGGATGAACATCTTCTGTGGTGGATAAAGTGTGAAAAGGTTAACTGAAATTGCAGAAAAGGCATATAAGCAAACAAACACGCTGACAAGCAAAAATAAATTGGCAATTTTGAACGCGATTCTCGCTTACGGCCATACCACTCTGAGAACGCTCGATCTCGTCTGATCTCGGAAGCTAAGCAGGGTCGGGCCTGGTTAGTACTTGGATGGGAGACCGCCTGGGAATACCAGGTGCTGTAAGCTTTAATTTTTTTTCTTTCCTTTGCTTTCATGCTTAATTTAAGGATGAACATCTTCTGTGGTGGATAAAGTGTGAAAAGGTTAAACTGAAATTGCAGAAAGGCATATAAGCAAACAAACACGCTGACAAGCAAAAATAAATTGGCAATTTTGAACCCGATTCTCGCTTACGGCCATACCACTCTGAGAACGCTCGATCTCGTCTGATCTCGGAAGCTAAGCAGGGTCGGGCCTGGTTAGTACTTGGATGGGAGACCGCCTGGGAATACCAGGTGCTGTAAGCTTTAATTTTTTTTTCTTTGCTTTCATGCTTAATTTAAGGATGAACATCTTCTGTGGTGGATAAAGTGTGAAAAGGTTAAACTGAAATTGCAGAAAAGGCATATAAGCAAACAAACACGCGACAAGCAAAAATAAATTGGCAATTTTGAACCGCGATCTCGCTTACGGCCATACCACTCTGAGAACGCTCGATCTCGTCTGATCTCGGAAGCTAAGCAGGGTCGGGCCTGGTTAGTACTTGGATGGGAGACCGCCTGGGAATACCAGGTGCTGTAAGCTTTAATTTTTTTTCTCTTCCTTTGCTTTCATGCTTAATTTAAGGATGAACATCTCTGTGGTGGATAAAGTTGAAAAGGTTAAACTGAAATTGCAGAAAGGCATATAAGCAAACAAACACGCTGACAAGCAAAAATAAATTGGCAATTTTGAACGCGATTCTCGCTTACGGCCATACCACTCTGAGAACGCTCGATCTCGTCTGATCTCGGAAGCTAAGCAGGGTCGGGCCTGGTTAGTACTTGGATGGGAGACCGCCTGGGAATACCAGGTGCTGTAAGCTTTAATTTTTTTTCTCTTCCTTTGCTTTCATGCTTAATTTAAGGATGAACATCTACTGTGGTGGATAAAGTGTGTAAAAGGTTAAACTGAATTGCAGGAAAGGCATATAAGCAAACAAACACGCTGACAAGCAAAAATAAATTGGCAATTTTGAACCGCGATTCTCGCTTACGGCCATACCACTCTGAGAACGCTCGATCTCGTCTGATCTCGGAAGCTAAGCAGGGTCGGGCCTGGTTAGTACTTGGATGGGAGACCGCCTGGGAATACCAGGTGCTGTAAGCTTTAATTTTTTTTTTCTTTGCTTTCATGCTTAATTTAAGGATGAACATCTTCTGTGGTGGATAAAGTGTGAAAAGGTTAAACTGAAATTGCAGAAAAAGGCATATAAGCAAAACAAACACGCGGACAAGCAAAAATAAATTGGCAATTTTGAACGCAATTCTCGCTTACGGCCATACCACTCTGAGAACGCTCGATCTCGTCTGATCTCGGAAGCTAAGCAGGGTCGGGCCTGGTTAGTACTTGGATGGGAGACCGCCTGGGAATACCAGGTGCTGTAAGCTTTAATTTTTTTTTCTTTGCTTCATGCTTAATTTAAGGATGAACATCTACTGTGGTGGATAAAGTTTAAAAGGTTGAACTGTAATGCAGGAAAGGCATATAAGCAAACAAACACGCGGACAAGCAAAAATAAATTGGCAATTTTGAACCGCGATCATCGCTTACGGCCATACCACTCTGAGAACGCTCGATCTCGTCTGATCTCGGAAGCTAAGCAGGGTCGGGCCTGGTTAGTACTTGGATGGGAGACCGCCTGGGAATACCAGGTGCTGTAAGCTTTAATTTTTTTTTCTCTTCCTTTGCTTTCATGCTTAATTTAAGGATGAACATCTACTGTGGTGGATAAAGTATTATAAAAGTTGAACTGTAATAGCAGGAAAGTCATATAAGCAAACAAACACGCTGACAAGCAAAAATAAATTGCAATTTTGAACCCGATCCTCGCTTACGGCCATACCACTCTGAGAACGCTCGATCTCGTCTGATCTCGGAAGCTAAGCAGGGTCGGGCCTGGTTAGTACTTGGATGGAGACCGCCTGGGAATACCAGGTGCTGTAAGCTTTAATTTTTTTTTCCTTTGCTTTCATGCTTA
>JBCEWE010001578.1:0-26137 GCA_039877035.1 Silurus lanzhouensis | reverse complement strand
CAGATCATGGAAGTGAAACTTCAATCTGTCACAAGGGGAGTTGCGTTTATCACGCACATTAAAAATATTGATTAAAAGCTTTTTTTCTTTCACTTTTTATTTATAGCATTGTCATAATATTCTGTATATTAACTTACTGGGAGAAAACCGCTAGTTCTATGTGAAATTAGACATTGAGCACCCCCATATCACCAAAATGGCACAATCCTCGTTTCATAACACTCTCTGCAAAGATTCCATTGCAACCCCTAAATCATTCTAGGATTTATATATGAATATAAAGAGTATAATGAAAGATTAACATGACAAATACAAATTTTCTTGTACTTCCATCCGGAGTAACATGAGAAGTACATTTTGTGTAATAATCCTAACATTCACATTGTATATTTATACTATGTGTATCTGTAACTGTTACATCTACATAGAGGCTCTTTGTTGTACGACAATATCCGTCTGGTGCAGAACTCGCTTGATCTTAATGGAACACAGAGGGTTCTCTTCGATGACGTCATTTCCGAAGATGAGTGTTCTGAGCTGAGGCATCTGGCACATGTATGTACTTGATGATACTGTCACAAACACACACAAACACATGGTCAAGTATTTCCGTAAAATATGCAGATGGGCAAACAAGATGAGCATGATGAGCTGAGATGCATGAACATGAAGGTAAAATGATTGACTGTCGCACAGTTATTTCAAGATTAGAAGAATAATTCTCACATTGAAGCCCACCCCTGAATTTCCTCATTTGAAAGATATAGCAGCTTTATTTCTAGCTTAGGTTTTTATTTCATTAATGTGAAATAAATCGATAATTTTGGCAGCAAACAAATTATAATTCCATAATATTTCAAAATTAAAAATAGAAAACATTCTTTTATAAGCTGCTCAACTATATGCAATTTTATTTTTGCAAGTTTTCTTTTTTCTTTTTGTAGTTTCTGGTTCAATGAGATTGATAGTACAATGAAATCATTGAAACAATCCCATTTATAGTACAAAAGAGTTAATGCCTAATACAGTTATTTAAGCTATAAGCAACACTGTAATTTACAGTAAAAAAAAAAATTCTTTTTCACAAGTTTTTCAAAATAAAATT
This sequence comes from Silurus lanzhouensis, assembly GCA_039877035.1. Taxonomy (NCBI): domain Eukaryota; kingdom Metazoa; phylum Chordata; class Actinopteri; order Siluriformes; family Siluridae; genus Silurus; species Silurus lanzhouensis. The sequence continues at coordinate 25,032 of JBCEWE010001578.1, read as the reverse complement.
TACATATTCTGTGCATTTCATTTTTGCAGGTTAGAAATAACAAAACATGTATCATCTTCTTAAATAATTGCCATGGCAAAAACAGTGGATTTGTGAAAGCATCATATCATTATTTTTTAAACATCTGACACACTAAGACAATATGTACTATGGTTCTTGTTTGGGAACTAAGTGTAAAATAGTAGCTTTAGAAATAAAATAAAAAAACCCAGCTTGACATTATAAATAAAATGATTATAATAAATAATTAATGGCACATATGAACTGAACTATAAATATTTTTTGCAGTAGAATAGAACTGCAGCACTATCAAACCTGAAAAAGAGCATTGACAGTATTTTTCTTTTTGAATGTACCTTACTATACTGACTTTTATACTACCGTACTTCCCGCTTTTTCTATTTCTCCTGCTCAATTCAGCAAGACTTTTTAAAATCGGTTTCTCAGTTTTAATAGCTTAGAATTAATTCCTGTTGGTAGTATTGGCATAAATAAAGAAAAGCTCAAGTTCAAAAGAGCCACAAGTGGATGCCTATATTACTTCTAGTATCATGTTGATAGTGGAGACTTTGCAATAAATATTGTTCATTTTGAATATTGTTATATTGTAATATTTCATCTCAAATGTTAGGTTACGACGAGTGCTGGAGATGGTTACAGAGGAAAGTTGTCCCCACACACACCGAATGAAAAATTTGAAGGGACAACAGTGCTCAAAACCTTGAAGTGATTTTTTTGGTCTCGTACGACAAACTCAAAAATGCTCAAAAGTGGCTCTCAAAAAAGTACGTAAATACAATCAATGGATCATCAGGGCTCACCTAATGTTGAGCAGCTGAGAGTGTGGTGTGTAATAGTGTAATGGAAGTAGAGTTTATAAAATCAATCTGTATGTTGACTGAAAAGACTAGAACCCCGCTGTAACCAATATGTGCGTCGTTTTTTACAGTACGGTTATGAAGGCCGTATTCCTTTAAAAAGTGCCCGTCTCTTCTACGATGTCAGCGAGAAGGCCAGGAGGATCATCGAATCTTATTTCATGCTAAATTCAACTCTGCACTTTTCATACACCCATCTAGTGTGCAGAACAGCTGTCCAGGTGTGTTCATCACGATTACTGGAATCCTGTATAACTTTTTTCTTTTTTTTTTTTTAAAAGCCACCAGATTTAATAATGTAGTGCTGAAAGGTCAAATCACTTTTTTTTTTTTAATCTATTTTTATGCTTTTTTAAATCCATTTAATCTAGACACTCCTTAACATACCCTCATTTAGGATGAGTCACTTTTATAACAATGTATTTAATATAGCTTGTTATTTTAACTAATAAATAGTGAACCAAAGAATCTCATGGAAGTGAATCAAAATAAAACAGGACATGCAAAGCAATGCTTGATCATTCTTTCATCAAAAAATTCAAGAGCTTTGGTGTTTGGCTAGTTAGCTGCTAGCTGCAATTAGCTGCTAGTTATCTAATGATGCTAACAAACCAACACTGACCGTGACAGTTAGAAATATGCCAAATGAAGAAAACAGGATAGAATAAAGCACATTGACACTCAAAAAGCAGCCATTGTGCAGACTGTCACTTTTATAGTGATATAACTCGGCTATCTAGCAGGTTCATAGCCTAGCATGCAATAGCACAGGACACTGGGAGAATTATTGAATTTTGAGAGAATTTAGTATTGGCTGTGGCAAAAAGGTTTCTGTAACAAGAGCACTTGGACAACATGATTAAATAATAATCATTCTGAATAAATAAAATGTAATGGCTTGTAAAAAGAACAAAAAAATAAAGGTAAAGCAGCACTACAGGCATTTAAAGCTTAACTTTCTCTAAATAAACTAGTCTATAGAAATGACATTCACTGTTAACAACTGTAGCTGCTCTTAATAACAAATAACCTTGATAATTGAAATTCATTTTAAAGATAATTCTGTAAATGGTAATGCTGCAATCATTGTACTTGGGAATCGGAGGGAAAAACAGACCTTCTACATGGTGAGTGAAATAGATGACCATCATTTAAATATATGGCATCTGGCAGACACCTTATCTAGAGCGACTTACATTCGTCTCATTCATACAACTGAGGGCCCGACAGGCAGCTCGGTGGTGGGATTTAATCTCATGCCCTCTAATCAGAACCTTCTGACCTGCTCACTCTGCAAAAGCTATTTCAGGTAACATTGATCTTCAGTTCTCTGACATACTTGACGTCATTAAGAAATGCCAATTGGAAATGATTTCCTTTGCCTCATTTTTATAAAAAAAAAAAAAAAAAAAAGAAATAACATTTTTTCATAATATGTGACTAATAATTTTCCTCAGCAAAGACCTTATCTGTAACTTTGCTTCAGAAATTGCACAGAATTCATTCCATGTTTAGCCCTTCAGAGACTAGCCATACAGAGCTTGTTTTGAGCATCTTGTTTTTCTGTGCACCGGATTAAATTTGATTTAAACTTATAAAAATGAATTATGAGAAATCAATTAGCTCCGAGTACAATGTATTACAGCTTTTCTCAGTAAACATTATTGCAACATGTTCAGATTAATGGTTTTGTTACATAGGTGGGAGTAGTAAGTTTGATGATGAGTAAAATAAAAATCCCCTGTATCATTGAACTTAACATTGATGAATCCTTAGCAATTTCACTAGAACGTTGACTGTTACCTAAAGTTGAACTGTCTTCACTTTTTTTTTTTACTGACATCAGATCAACAGGAGCACAGGAATGACCTTAGCCACCCGATCCACGCTGATAATTGTCTTCTAGACCCCGAAGCTAATGAATGCTGGAAAGAGCCTCCTGCTTACACATACAGAGACTATAGGTGGGAACTGATTTGATACTGGGTGGTATTATGATTATGATAAATGCCTAGTAAGAGTTAAAACAACAGAACTACAATTTCCTTTGTTAGTATTTCATTACTTATCATGGTAAAAAAAAAAGAAGAATCCAGGCTACTTTATGACATCTAAACTGTGTGCATTCTTTTTATTTGTGTATAAATGATGTACGGAAATTATTTTTGTCTCTCCTAGTGCCCTTCTTTACCTCAATGGGGATTTCGAAGGTGGCGATTTCATATTTACCCAAATGGATGCCAAAACAATTACGGTATGAAAGTTATGAAAGTTTATTCACCCTGTTTTTTTAAAGGAAAGGTCTGAAATAATGTTTTCTGCTTCAGGCTTCAGTAAAGCCGAGATGTGGGCGGATGGTGGGCTTTTCCTCAGGCGGCGAGAACCCACATGGTGTGCGTGCAGTCACAAGAGGGCAGCGTTGCGCTGTGGCGATCTGGTTCACGCTAGACCCCTTTATAGAGAACTAGTGAGTATTGCTATGCCGTGTTTTTAAGCCACAGAACATTAAATGCGTTAGAAAAATTATATCATGGCAGAGTTTTGTGAGAAGAGATGAAAGAAACTGAACTATTGATATTACCAGAAAAGTCATTTGTACAAAATTGTGCATCCTCTTACAATTTTTCCTCGCAATGTACAAAATGCTGAGTTGGTGTTACGCTCCCCTTTTAACCTCAATGGTTTATCCTCTAGGGTAAGGGGGAGAACCGTGATGGAAGAAAAGGTCATAAACCAGACTCAGTAGTAGTTTTGTTTAAATTTACTTTCACGCATGTATAATACAAAATAGAAGAATCGTAAACGGGATTATGTACGCAATATGATTAGAAGAAACAAACAGCAAGGATCAATGCAATGCCAATATACAGTGTTGAATAGCGGAGGTTGACTCTAAAGGTGCCGAATCGAAGCAAAGAATAACCCTGGTGTGTCTGAATGTAAAGGTAAAAACAAAAAACAAGAAAGAAAACACATTATATTCCACCTATCTCTCTTTTCTTCTCTGGTGACATTCTCATCCCTGATTGGTGCAACAATTCTTTACAACCCACCAATGATGGAAACAGCACCTATAATTAGAGAAAGCCAAGACTCAAGGGAAAGAGAAGGCACAAGAGCAGTGGTGGATGAATTACAGAAACCATGTACTTGATTTAAAGTAGAAATTCACTCTGTAAAATATGACCTCACTAAAAGTGTCCCTTTAAACCTTTACTTGAGTAAATGTACAAAAGTTTTTTGCCTTCAAATTTACTTAAGTATCCAAAGTACTATTATTTATTATTGCTATAATGTTCCTCTTAGCATTTTTGTCACAAGACTCTTTGCTTAATGAACTCAGTTTGTGTGAAAAAATGTTTATGTTACTCAACACACCAATCTACAGTAATACAAATTTTGAAAACTACTTGTTTAACCTCCACATCATTTAGTCACTTGGGCACATTGAAAAAAAAATTTCTTGTTGCTTTGATTAAATTGCGAATACTTTTGTACATTCATTTAGTTGAGGTTTACTTAAAATTCTCTGCTGTTTCCTACTCAGTTGTTTACAGTATGTCATGTTGATCAAAATTATACTGGTTTCACCTGAATAGTCTCAACCTCCACAACATCTGGGCATTACTTTATTGTATGCAAAAAAAGAATGATTAAACCAGTTGTCCTAATCTGTGAAGCTTAAATTTCTATTGACCTTTTTTTTTTTTTTTTGTAAATATCTTGAATTGATGAATTGTGAAGATGAATCTTCAATTTGACTAATGAAAGCGAGTGAATGGCATCAGATCAACCAATGATCAACCAGTTCTCTAAAACAGGTCAAAAGTGAATCTTGTAAACCTTTAATTAGTGACCAACAGAGCAAAGCACAGAATTACAATTTCTGATAATGGATGAACAACCAAGAAACGAACGAACACTGCCAAAATGCTAAACTCCCGAGAGAAATAGTTGTGAAAGGAAGGAGGAAGACAGTAAACAATGACTTTCTTGGTCGGCTACTGTTTAGATACAAGTCGTTGTAACGCGTTGAGTCTGGGTGAAGGGAGAGCTCACTAACTCCAGTTACAACAGAAATCATATAAGCACAGACAGGTGCTTTTTTATTATTATTGGCAAAAGCGTTACGGGTTAGTCAAAGAAACTTAGAAATGAGCATCATAAAATAATAAGGACATATTCCTCGTCTTGCACACATGCAGTAATACTGGAAACATGCAGTGGCAGGCTATTCCCAAAATACCGCTATGCTCCTAATAGAAGCGCAACATATTTCACCTGTTACACCGTGTGTAATGTGTCTTTCGTTAAAGCCTGTGTAAAGTACATTAGTGTAGACATAAACGGCTTATAGACAGGTGCGGCTTTTTTTATGTTAAAAATAAAAATATTTGTAAAATTCAGTGGGTGCGGCTTATATATGGGTGCGCTTTATAGTCCGGAAATTATGGTAAATCAAATATGCAATCAAATATATACATTTGTGCTGCTAAAATTCATAGATGCATTTACAGAAGAAATTCAGCCTTGTGCATTTTCAATAGTTGTAATTCAATTTCTTTTTTTTTCTTTAGGAAAGGCTTCAAGCTGACGAAGTGATTCAAGCCCTTGAAAACCAGAACCAGTTGGATCACATCAACCAGAAAGACGAATTATAGTCCGAGATCCGACAAGAACAAGTCTGAGATTTGGCAAAGGCATATAATATTGAGCATTTAATATTGTTAGCTATTTATTTGTCTAAAGAAATCAGAACTATTTTATTTTTGTACTGTTTATTGTTGCATTGTGTTTCAGTGATTCAGTCCCTTCTATTGAGTTCAAGTGGATATCAGGTTATATTTTGGTTATATCTTTTAATATCACCGTTAAAGTGCTGATGCTGATCTTGGATCATGCAGAGATACTGTACAAGGTAATCTATAGTGTAGATAAGTTTTTGTGTGATTGTACAAATATTTTAAAGGTTCAATAAGAAAATACTTTATATGTATTAGTATCAGGATTTGCCGATGTGTTCTGTGTTTACTGCACAAATCTGTTTTCAGGCTGTTAGAACTGTTTATTGGAGCACTGTATTTTCTTTTACAGAAGTATATCAAGATATGTGGTTCGTTCCTGTTTTTAAGGAATTTTCTTCTTCAAAAACCTGATCATGGTCTAAAATGGTCATGGTTCATGCTTGTGGGTTTACCTCCAGTTGGGTGCCATTTGCACTGTCCTGTATGTCATATGGCATACAAATTGAGTTTAGATTCATTTAGATCGTTCAGATTCATGTTGATAATGAGCATGGCCACGCACTGACGCATATTTAAATATACCTTGAAGTGACACAAGATATTTGTAACATAATGAATTTTAAATTAAATATTTGAACACGTTTGTATTCGAGTTTCATTTGCAATTAATTTTTGGTTCATAATGAATTACTTTACCTAAGACTTTATTTAACATGTGTAATGCACATTAATAGTTCTTGGATTTTTATTTTTTTTTGCATGCAATTGTGTTTAAATACATTTAATTCTTTTGGGGGAAAAAAAATTCTGGCCAACATTTTAAAAGAAGGTGGAAAAAAATCCACAATACATGCTTACATAACACAACCGATAAAATAACATAACATAAAATACTAAACAAACTAAAAACATTATATAAAATCTAAATTTGAAATCTTTCAGATTTTAAATGAAATCTTAACTAATTAAAGAGCATTTTAAACATGCTGTAGAGAATAAAACACCAGGATGATACTAACTTTGCAGCAACCAGTTTACATTTAGATCTTTTAATGTTTAAAGTGAAAGTTTAGATCTTTTACATTTAAATATACAATTATATACAGTAAATCATATTATCTGAAAATTATATACGCAATTATTTTTGACTGATATTACACTCAATTTCTTCAGCTTAAATCTTCAGCCCAGCTTTCTTCAGCTCGTCCTCTATTAAGATTTATACACAAATTATCCAAAAATTGAAGAGCATTTTGAATTAAAAAAAACACTTTTGAGAATTACATTTGCATTTTTCCGAATCCTAAATGGCTAAAATCTTACATTAAAATGTTTGACCTTTTCATACAAAAAACACCAATAAAATTAATGTATTATCTTCCTTTTTTACCAGTTACTTACCAGATCATTTAAGTAAAACAAAAAGGACCACTCTATGAAACAAATAGAGGAAGCACTTCACAAAAACTTCAGAGTGGACCTCAGTCATATTACTTTCTGAATAACAATTACAATAAGAATACAACTAAGATGTAAAATACAAGCACAGAATAAATACAAACACTATGCCATTTTGTTTATTTAATTGATCTATACAGTAAAATGTAAATGTAAAATCTTTACATGAAATTACAGAGTAAGAACAGGAGCTTTGAGAATGGATTTGGACTGTAGTTAATGTCAACATTCTGCGACACTGACTCAGAACTACAGTTTGCATCTGGTCACCATCACTGCAGACCTCAACATTGTTTATCTGTAATAAATGGCCATGTGGTGCAACCCAGATGAGGACAGGTTCCCTTTTGGGTCTGGTTCCTCTCAAGATTTCTTCCTGAATGCCTACAGTCGCCACCGGCTCGCTCATCAGGGACAAATTTACTCTTATACCGGACATCTTTACACATTATCTATGTAAAGCTGCTTTGAGACAATGTTCATTGTTAAAAGTGCTATAAAAATGAAGTGAATTGAATTGTAATTATTGGCACCTCAATGCCAATCCTTTTGTATTTGCAATACTTTAAATAGATTTTGGTTTGAGATAAGTGTATATAAGACGTATTTCAGCTTTTATTTACTGATCTTTACATCTAGAGTGTTAAAGATTTTTACATCAGTGTTAAACAATTTAGAAATGCCACCTGATTATTTTTCTTTAGTTCGACTGAAACATTTGGCCATGGGTTTTGCTTATAAACCTAGCAAACCTGTATACCTTGTTTGTTGTTTAAAAGTAACCAACTTGAACTGTCTCTAGGGGAAAAGCAAGCAATTTTCAAACTGAGAAAAGATTGAGGGAAAATGTTGTTAGAACTGTGTAGAAAAACTCCAAAACAACAGTCAGTAACATTACCAGCAAGATCCACAAGGCAGAATTCAGGGGAACACAATCCTTTAAAAATACAAATAAAGTGGCCAGATAACAGGATGTGAGCAATTCATCTTGTGAGCCATTACTTGTGTTGGTCAGATTTGAATTCGCAAAGAAAAACAGATATGAACCACAAAGGTTTTGCTTGTTACCTCTAGTAATCAAAAAGTGTGATGAAATCAGTGGAGCTCATGATCCAAAACATACAAGCTCATTGTTCAAACAATGGAAAAATTCCTGGCTATATTTTATAGGGTTCACTAATTCTAATTTCTGTTGGAACTCATGATGAAAACATCTTATCTGCCAATTTAGAAAAAAACATCCAGTTTAATTTGGAGGAACCAAATCCTAATCCAAATCCAATACAATGAACTGAAACACACTGCCAACCCAATAAAGCAAGAAAGAGAAAATTCAGAATTTCAGATTCGCCAGTCCATCAGTAGACATTAACCCAATTGCATTTCAGCTTTTAAAGATAGAAACCCCCAAAAGCAAACTAAAGAAGCTGCAATACAAACATGGAAATGCATTCTACAGGCTCCTGATATCAGTCACCAAAAATGCAGTTTCAAGCAATGATGTGCATGCAAAGATTAACTGATATTTACTGATTTGCTTTAAGATTTAAAGTTCCAGTGGTCTTCTGCACTAGTTCTGTGTTTTGTTACATTCATTTGGTTTAGTGGTGCCTAAAAACACATACCTAACTAAAACATTCGTCGTTCATGATCAGCAGTGGGAGTTATGTAGCTTTGTTTCTCATGTGGTCTTTAAATGGGTGACCTATATTTACTGTGTGTTTCCTGTGTGCTACACCAACTGAAATCTATTTTACAGATACTATTTTTCTTGGTCTTAAAACACTCTAATAATCTCCAAGTTAATTGTTCAAGTGAATGCGTAAAATAATTTTTTATTATAAAGTGCGGTAAGTGAAAATATTTTAGGGCCTCCACTACCTAAACACAGATAAACCATTTGAGTAAAGGAAGTGATCAAGTATACCTGAATACAGATCAAGAGATAAGGTTTTCTTTTAAATGTCACTAAGAGACTTAAATACTGAGAAGTAACCATTGAATCTTTTTTAATGCTGTGATGCACTTTATTTGAGATAGCACTAACTGGGTAATAAACATTAGTGGATGAAATACACTAATCCTGTGCTTAAATAAAAGTGCAACACTTGAGTTTTAACGTACTTGAGTATCAAAAGAACTATATTTAACTTATTTATGCAATGTAATGTTCCATTTTCCAATGCAGAAATTTTTTTTAAGAACGGTTGGATTAAGGTTATGGTTTCATTATGTAATTAAATTTATATCATGTTTTTTTTTAAACATAGATGAATATTTTCCAAAATGTAAATTCTCCTCAAATCCCCACCCCTCTCTCTCTCTCACTGCATAAGTGAAACGTTGCATGAACAGTTTTGCATTCAAGTGCCTATGACTGCCCACCTCAACAATGATGGAACTTTTCCTGGTTTGAGGCCTGAAAGGGAGGAGGAGATAATGTCTGGAGCATAACAGGTTGTGCTGCAACCAAGGGTACTTTAGAAAGGCACTGGCCAAACCTGAAGTAAATTCCAGGAAAATCAAATTTCATTTCAATTCAATTCATTTTTATTTGTATAGCGCTTTTAACAATGAACATTGTCTCAAAGCAGCTTTACACAGATAATGTGGTGATTAAATGTAAATATGTTCTTTATAAGTATGTTTGTCCCTGATGAGCAACTGTGGCAAGGAAAAACTCCCCGAGATGGCATAAGGAAGAAACCTTGAGAGGAACCAGACTCAAGAGGGAACCCATCCTCATCTGGGTTGCACCAAATGTCCATTTGAAGCATATATACAAAGTTGCGGGGTACAGTGATGATGATCAGAAGCAAACTGCACTCCCGAGTCAGTGCAGCAGACCGCCGACACCAACTACAGTCCAATCCATCCTCAAAGCACCCGTTCTACTCCGGAATTTCATGGAACCACCCAAGGTGTTGATGAGATACCGTCCCAAGCTGCACAGAAGTGTGAAGATCCACGGAGGGTAGAGGGGCAGGAACAGTGGTCACTGGAGCTTCAGGAGCATGTTTAACTCGATCGAGAGAGAGAGAGAGAGGGTGACGGAAAGAAGGGGCCAAAGAGAGGCCATGGAGATCCCCTTCTCTATTGAGAGAGGAGCCAACCCTTTGGCGAACTGTTCTTAAAGAAATTCCAGATTTGCTCCACCACATCGGGGTGCATGGGCCCTTGCCTCAAGAGAGCATCTGCCTCCTGGTTTAAGCGGCCTGGGATATACGCAGTCTTCAAGGATAGAAGCTTCCCATAGGCCCACAGGATGACCTGCCGTGCCAGCTTGTACAAGAAGCGAGATCGCAGACCCCCCCTTCTCTGTGATGGGGGTAAGCACACTCTGTTTGGTATTCAGCCTTAACCCCAGTTCCTTCATGTAAGCAAAAATGACATCTTGATGCCAGACCAACAGTTGCCCTAATTGAGCCAATATCAACCAATCGTTAAAATATTATTTAGAATGTGAATGTGAGCCTCAGCAGGTTGAGAGGGCAAGACCAAACAGTAAATATTGTTAAGCTTCAAACCTCAGGAACTTCCTGTAAGCTGGGAGGAAGGATACATGAAAGTATGCATCTTTCAAATCTATGGTTACAAACCATTCTTCGGACCTGATATGGGAAATGACAAGGTCAACATCCTGAAAGTGTCACTAAACCAGCAGGGCATCCAGAAGGACAGCCAAATATGTCTCAGCAGAGACAAGGGTGGCCAGGGACTGGCCAATGGCCGTTGCGGTCTATTTAGTAGTCCTAAGGGCCTTGTCCGTAGCAATTCAATTCAATTCAATTCATTTTTATTTGTATAGCGCTTTTAACAATGAACATTGTCTCAAAGCAGCTTTACACAAATAATGTGGTGATTAAATGTAAATATGTTCTTTGTAAGTATGTTTGTCCCTGATGAGCAACTGTGGCAAGCAAAAACTCCCCGAGATGGCATAAGGAAGAAACCTTGAGAGGAACCAGACTCAAGAGGGAACCCATCCTCATCTGGGTTGCACCAAATGTCCATTTGAAGCATATATACAAAGTTGCGGGGTGCAGTGATGATGATCAGAAGCAAACTGCACTCCAGAGTCAGCGCAGCAGACCGCCAACACCAACTACAGTCCAATCCGTCCTCAAAGCACCCGTTCTACTCCGGAATTACATGGAACCACCCAAGGTCTTGATGAGAGATGAAAGTTAATGTCACTGTGCAGTTTGGACTCCGGCAAGACTCGCTATGGCAGCATAACTAAAAGGGAGAACCAGAAGGTAACACAGACATGAGGGATCTCTGGGATAAGAGACGACCCACCACACCACCGTCAACAAACCCGAGTGAACGTGTGAATGTGAGGGGACGACAGCATACAAATATACCAGTTCACCAAACACTCTACAGGGAGTGCAGAATTATTAGGCAAGTTGTATTTTTGAGGATTAATTTCATTTGAGGATTTAATTTGAACAACAACCATGTTCTCAATGAACACAAAAAACTCATTAATATCAAAGCTGAATATTTCTGGAAGTAGTTTTTAGTTTTAGCTATTTTAGGGGGATATCTGTGTGTGCAGGTGACTATTACTGTGCATAATTATTAGGCAACTTAACAAAAAACAAATTTATACCCATTTCAATTATTTATTTTTACCAGTGAAACCAATATAACATCTCAACATTCACAAATATACATTTCTGACATTCAAAAACCAAACAAAAACAAATCAGTGACCAATATAGCCACCTTTCTTTGCAAGGACACTCAAAAGCCTGCCATCCATGGATTCTGTCAGTGTTTTGATCTGTTCACCATCAACATTGCGTGCAGCAGCAACCACAGCCTCCCAGACACTGTTCAGAGAGGTGTACTGTTTTCCCTCCTTGTAAATCGCACATTTGATGATGGACCACAGGTTCTCAATGGGGTTCAGATCAGGTGAACAAGGAGGCCATATCATTCGATTTTCTTCTTTTATACCCTTTCTTGCCAGCCACGCTGTGGAGTACTTGGACGTGTGTGATGGAGCATTGTCCTGCATGAAAATCATGTTTTTCTTGAAGGATGCAGACTTCTTCCTGTACCACTGCTTGAAGAAGGTGTCTTCCAGAAACTGGCAGTAGGACTGGGAGTTCAGCTTGACTCCATCCTCAACCCGAAAAGGCCCCACAAGCTCATCTTTGATGATACCAGCCCAAACCAGTACTCCACCTCCACCTTGCTGGCGTCTGAGTCGGACTGGAGCTCTCTGCCCTTTACCAATCCAGCCACGGGCCCATCCATCTGGCCCATCAAGACTCACTCTCATTTCATCAGTCCATGAAACCTTAGAAAAATCAGTCTTGAGATATTTCTTGGCCCAGTCTTGACGTTTCAGCTTGTGTGTCTTGTTCAGTGGTGGTCGACTTTCTGCCTTTCTTACCTTGGCCATGTCTCTGAGTATTGCACACCTTGTGCTTTTGGGCACTCCAGTGATGTTGCAGCTCTGAAATATGGCCAAACTGGTGGCAAGTGGCATCTTGGCAGCTGCACGCTTGACTTTTCTCAGTTCACGGGCAGTTATTTTGCGCCTTGGTTTTTCCACACGCTTCTTGCGACCCTGTTGACTATTTTGAATGAAACGCTTGATTGTTCGATGATCACGCTTCAGAAGCTTGGCTATTTTAAGACTGCTGCATCCCTCTGCAATATATCTCACTATTTTTGACTTTTCTGAGCCTGTCAAGTCCTTCTTTTGACCCATTTTGCCAAAGGAAAGGAAGTTGCCTAATAATTATGCACACCTGATATAGGGTGTTGATGTCATTAGACCACACCCCTTCTCATTACAGAGATGCACATCACCTAATATGCTTAATTGGTAGTAGGCTTTCCAGCCTAACATGCATAACGAGGATGATGTGGTCAAAATACTCATTTGCCTAATAATTCTGCACTCCCTGTATATCCATGCTCCCTCCAGATCTGCACCTTTACCTAAGAAAAAATCTACTGATAAAAGGCTTGACTAAATAAATAAGTTTTCAACCTCGACTTGAACACTGAGACTGTGTCTGAGTCCCGAACACTGATTGGAAGGCTGTTCCATAACTGTGGGGCTTTATAAGAAAAAGATCTGCCCCCTGCGGTAGTCTTCATTATTTGAGGAACCAACAGATAGCCAGCACCTTTTGATCTAAGTAGGCGTGGAGGGTCATACTGGTACAGAAGTTCACTCAGATACTGCGGTGCGAGACCGTTAAGTGCTTTATACGTCAGTAGTAATATTTTATAATCAATGCGAGATTTGATTGGGAGCCAGTGTAGACTGATTAAAACAGGGGTGATGTGGTCGTATTTCCTAGATCTAGTGAGGACTCTTGCTGCTGCATTCTGGACTAACTGAAGCTTATTTATGCACTTACTTGCACACCCAGACAGTAAAGCGTTACAGTAGTCCAATCTAGAAGTAACAAAAGCATGAACTAGTTTTTCTGCATCCTGTAACGACATCATATTTCTAATTTGAGCAATATTTCTTAGGTGAAAGAAGGCGATCCTGGTAATATTATTCACGTGAGACTCAAAGGAAAGACTCGGGTCAATAATCACACCAAGGTCTTTGACAGCCGTACATGCTGAAACAGAAACACCATCCAGAGATGCTACGTAATCAGAAAGTTTGCTTCTAGCTGCATGTGGTCCTAGTAAAAGTACTTCCATCTTATCTGAGTTGAGCAGAAGAAAGTTATTAAGCACAGCGAAGCTCATGGACTTGCTGACCAACCAAGACATCTCTCACATTTAGCTCCCGCAGCAGATCAGCCTGATAGGCCTGCAGCACAGCCATGGAGTGCAGACAGCCTGAGGCCTGACCCGCTGAGGTGGTTCTCAGGGGCTTGGTGGGCAGCGCTGGGCTTTAAGAGATGATGCATCGGCCGGGGAGAGATAGCTGCCTCTTCGATCTGGGGCATCGCCCCATAACCACACTCTCTCAGTCCGACTATATTCAAATATAGTGACATCCTGGGACAAGGCAAGCCCCAGCACATAGACATTGACATAGGTTGCAGAAAGCGCTTATCCAGCTAACTAGGCGGACAAGGCTTCTGCTGATCGGCCAGCCAATCGTTCTCAAGCTTGGCAACGGCACGGGTCACTACCTCTAGAAGCTCTTCGACGAGGACTGTCTCAGGGGGCTCGCAGACCTCCATACCCTTCCTCAGAGGAAGAGAGGCGGTGCTGAGCACTCTTTTCGCAAAGGGAAAAAAACACCAAAAGGTGTGCTTCCAAACCTTGCAATTGGGTGCTAGACAGGGCAGGTAAGGAAGGCGAAATGGACGAGCCCATCTTGTGAGCCCCAGGTCCTTGAATGCCACTTTGCCTCAGCTAAGTCATGCGAGCACAATTTGTGCAGTTGGCCCCCTCGAGAACCGACCTAGCATGCTCCGCTCCCAGACACATAGCTTGTGCCAGTGGCGGGCCGTGCATTTGGTACCTGGACCTTCGGTGGGGACTTACCTGACTTAATCCCCCTCTTAATACCACCACTATCACATTGCAATTATAGAAACCATCAATACTATACAAAAATGCAATATAACAACACGTGGCATTACAAAGAGAGATGCATTTCGCATATGGGGGGTGAATACCATTTTACTAAAGCAAGAAACCCAGTTAAGACAACTCCAAACCTCTACACTACAACCGCAACTGTACATTATCGGGAACAGTTTGGAATAAATATTTGTTTAAAAAATCACAAAAATGTAAATTAAATACAACCTACTCACCAGAGATGCATAGTCATAATTTGCATCGCTCATATTCACTGGTCTGGAAGTGGCGAACAAACCCTTTCCCGGGATGAGACAACCTAGCTAGCTTCGGGGTTGGCTGACCTCTCCCCATGATGTCCATTTTTTTTAAATGGATTCAATTTATCTTCCTCCATAGGCATAAAAAAAGTCTAAATCTGTTGTATTAATGTTTGCAGTGTGCTGCAGACATGTTTTGCTAGTCAAACTTGCCTGTTTCCCTCTGACCAACCATTTAGAGGACGGAAAACTGCTGACGCTGAGGCGAATTTGAAATCTGATTGGTTAAAGAAACAGACTAATTTCTTATTGAGACTAAGGTAAAAAGACCAGCACTACAGTCTTTGAAGGCCCTGGGCAGATTAGATTAATATGGCAGCACATAGAGGCTGAAATCTGATTGGACAAACTACTACTAACTACATTTTCAGGGATTGAGCTTGTAGAAGGTCTTCCTGATCTCTCATCATCTTCCAGTGATGTTCCTCCCTTTTTTATGTTCTTCCACTCTTCAAACGTCTCATTGCAGCATCGTCGTATGTCAAAAATATGTCATATTTCACATAGAATTTCATGTTTGCACTTTGTTCTAATTTTGCTGTCCAGAATGAAATTGCAGACGTGGTGGTCAGAATAGCACCAGTTAGCAGCATTAGTCTCAAAACATTTTGATACCATCTCGTAGGTGGAATAGATGTTTCAATCCGAATGTAGATGTTCAGCGCTAATAACTGTTTCAACAATCTAACAGATTGGTACATACATTGGTAGCAAGACACCTGTCAGTCACCTAACTACTGGGTAGTAATATACCAAATTATATCATATTTGATATAATTTGTCTTATCTTATGATCTCAAACCCAAGGTTCTGCCAAAACAAGAAACTGTATATAACACTTTAACATTTGTGCATGTGAAATGTTTTTTCCAAACCATTACACAAATATTTGTGTAGTCTGAGTCTGGGTTCAGACACTGCATGTTTTTGCGAGAAGGGAAGGGAAAGAAACGTGCATACGTGTGTGTATTTTTTCCTAAATTACACGTTCATCTGAGTTTCACGCAGGTGTTATTTAGTTCTTGTTTCTCGCTTGGCGTATATGTGGTTGACCTGTTTTCCTGCCATGCTTTTCACACTGTGGGTTGAGTCAAACTAATTATTGTAGTGACTTCTCTATTTTATGATTGCGTCATCTCTATTTAAAGTCATATATTAAATTAAACAGTACTAAACAAATATTAAAATAAATTACACAAAGAAACGTTTGTGACCTTTTCAATATTCTTGCATTTTTCTTTTTCTATTTCATGCTCTATTCACAGTTGGGCTGGTGGTTTAGTGGTTGCTCTGAGCATAGACTTCCTCCTTGCTTCTTATGCTGCTTTAGGTTTTCAGCATGATTACACATGTAACTGCCTCAACTCAACCCTCAACCAAACACCCCCCTGACATCACGTACTTACGTGTAACACAATACGTGCACGTACCTTCATTCCAGCATTTTTTTTTGTGTGTGTTGTAGATATGTGACTTCTCTGATGCACACGCAAACTCCGCTTGTACTTTCCTCGGGTGTGTCAAAAGATCCTGGCATTTTGGGTGAACTTCTTTTAACGAGAAAAATGGACTACTTAGTCAGCAGGAATTTTCTGCTATTGGTCACAGGTCAGACATTTTTTTATTCATATAAGGCTCCAGATAAATGCTCTTCTTTTGTTTGATTAAGTCGCTCAAATAATTGTAACTAAAAACACATGTAAGTTAATCATACTGATTATCATCAGTGTTTTTTGTGGTTAATGCTCTGCCTATAATCAATGTTCTCAATTGCTCATTAGCCATTATCGATGTTGGTATATTTATTGTAACATTCTATTCATGGATAGACATTTTAAATGGTCCTTTGACTTGTTTTAATTGAATTCGTGCATTAATAAATATAACACAAATTAAAAGCAGATTCATAATTTTATTTCAATTCTATAATTTCAATTACAGTATAATGACAATTTGAATAAAATTATAATAACACAATTATTGTAGTCTTCTGTTAGTATAAAACACATTAATAAATGACCATAGACAATATTACATACTGTATGGTTGTTATTGGTTGTTTTTTACAGTAAATTAACACATGCAAACACACTCGCAGGCAAAGTTTGGATAATTATTAAGAATTATCTATTTCTCTGAACACACATTTGCTTTTCACTAGGAATCCTATATGCTTCAAATTTAGCCTAAAAATTACTGTAATTCTTTCTTTTTTAATATACTTTAACTTTTTTTTTTTATCTAAAAATGTATATTAAATTGTGTTTTTTAAAACCAGGATTAAAAAAAAAAACCTATCCCTGGGAATGTTAAAAACAATAAAACAATACATGTTAATAATAAAATATTGGTTTTAAATACACTTTTACACTGCGTACATAAAATTCGTACTCCCGTAAATTTCAATTACCCTTCACAATACTGTATCAACTGACTAACTAACTAACTTTTTTTCAGGAAAAATAGGATAAATTATAAAAACTTATAATAAATAAATAAATAAAAAAATCTGTTGCATATGACCAAATGTTGAATGAATAAAATGAAATATCAGTTAACTCAATAACTAGAAAACCTTTGTGCATTGTATTTAATTCTTTCTGTGAATTTGAATCCCTAAATATAATTGACACATGATGTATTTTGTTTTCCACACAGTGGGAGCCATAATTAGCACCAGAGGTCAGGAGACACTTGCTAAACCTGTGGTTCCAAGCATGGTTAATGCCTGTATAGGATCAGACGCAACCATTGAGTGCACTTTTTCCACAGATAATCAATCGCTCAAACTGAATTGGTATTTTGGTCAAACTTCGAACTGTTATGAGAGTACGAAAATTGACCTCCACTCATCACATGCCTCCAATATAAGTAATTATCGTGAAGGCAAAGAAGGGAACACTTCGTATTTAACTATTAGAAATGTTAATTTCAATGACAGTGGATGGTATTTTTGTATGGTCATAAAGGACATTCCTCGACTCTCCACAGCCTGCAGCAGTGGATGTCAACTGGTCATTTGTAAGTACTATATTATTTACAGTATATAAAGAAATGTGACGTTGGATGTAGGAATTATGTAACAACTCATACGGAGAACTAATACAGAGAATGCATCTGTAGTCTGAAATTATATATGAAGGTATGCTCTTTCAGGTCAAGAAAACAGAACCTGAAAATATGCCAAAAGATACATTGAATGTGGAATTCTCAGTCCTAAATTAAAAGTATAATACTTAAAAAAGGGTATGGTGGTCAAGGCTTGAGGTGGTATACAATCCATGTCCCTTTGGGGTTTGTTTGTAAAGAACAGCTTGGAGCTTAATGCTCAGCAGACAGTTCTATTTGTCTCATAAATTAACAAAAGCATTAAATGAGACATGAGGAATATCTCACGGCACCATCTCTCACTACAGTATCTACGCTGCATCTAACTGCTGTGATCTCATATTACCGTGTTTTCCTTTTGCAGATTCACCCACACCCACACCCACTTATTCAGAGGACAATACAACAAACTACAATACAACTACGATTTGTGGTAAGATTTGGAATTTTATAGTCAGTTTTGTTGTGTATTGATTATAACCAGTCATGGTTAGTACTTTTGTAATTGAGCTCATTTGCAGTGCTGTATTGAAGTCACTAGAATGTTTGAGAAGGGTATTTATCAAGATTAGCGATCAGTAGCTTTCAGTTTTATTCCCCTGAAATATTCTGCAATAGTCAGAATTGCAAGTTACTGCTCAAATTCACATTTTGTCACATACACGTTAATAAAAGTGGGACGTATGAAATGCTTTTTAACGACTGTTAAAAAATGTCCATGAAAAATTGAAATAGGATATAAGGATAAAAGAAAGTAGAAGAAATAAATAAATAAAAATAAATAAAGTATAAAGTAAAAGTATAACTATGTGAAATTATATATATATATATACATACGAAATTTCACAGAATGGGATGGATGTGTATGACAGATATTGACAGAAGTACAGATTAAGGTGATCCATTGTCATTTGTCCTTAATTTGTCCATGTGATGGTGTAAGGTGACAGAATGTGACACTGTGCTGTGCCAAAGTTAAAGTGACAGTCCAGAGTTAAAGTGCTAAACAATGAATAAATCGAATAATTCACAGTGCCAATACACAAAAAAAAAAATTGCTGGTACTGAAGCTTCCACATTAAGTAAACCAACAAAATTGCATTTTATGATGTCTGGAGAAGTTAAAAACAATGCCTTTTTCAAATCTTCTAAATATCATAGCACTTGCTATTACATTTTTTTAACCAGCACAGTGGCAACCATCGAATGCATTTAACATATTTGTTTCATTTAAAATATTCTTCGTGTTGCCTGATGGAAATCGACGATGCTACATTTGTGAAGCTTTCATGCACTACAGGCGCTCGCCAAAATAGTGCTGTAGGATTCAAATTCGGTTTTGGATTTGAGTGCAGTACCAAATAGTTTTTGCCCTGTGATGACCTGAAATATAAGCGGAAGTTCGAAAAATTAGTGTTGTTTGGCCATATTGTGTCTTAGAGGAAGCATGTGTTAGTTTTCATTCTCATTGGTTCAATGTTGTTGTATGAAACAGGAGAGTTGGCTGGTAGATAAGAATTGGTAGATGACCGAACTTAGGAAAATGATGATGGTGAAGAAATTGACAACCACGCACATGTTTTATTTAAAGAACCTGGTGGCGGAGGTGTAAAGTGTACCTGAAAATCATATTTAAAAAGTGTAGATATATAA
Source organism: Silurus lanzhouensis (assembly GCA_039877035.1). Classification (NCBI taxonomy): domain Eukaryota; kingdom Metazoa; phylum Chordata; class Actinopteri; order Siluriformes; family Siluridae; genus Silurus; species Silurus lanzhouensis. The sequence goes on along the minus strand of JBCEWE010001578.1, from coordinate 5,343 downwards.
CTGCTAAATGGAAAACTCACTGATTCCAATATGACTTGAGTAAAAGTCTTAGACTATCTGATTTTATCAGTACTTGAGTATTTGACTCATATTTAACGTAGGATCAACATTGCGCTAGTCCTCGACACCGAGACAAATGTTAGTGAAAAGCAAATAAAGTTGATTTGTGGTTTAATTTCCTAAAATTTTAATCACATTGTACACCTCAATGCTGTATCAAGCAACAACACAACAGCTTCTTCATTATGTCAGAACAACAATTCAGTAACAAACAATTCAGTAAAAAAAAAAAAAAGTAGTAAAACAATTTTTTAAAAAGGTATTTTCAATTAACTAATACAATTTCAGTATCATGTCACTAAGTAGAAGAAACATTAGTATTCTTTGGATGAAAAGTAAAATAAATAATTTGAGATGAAATAAAACCATATATCCATACTGTGATTGTGACTCTCAGACTCAGAGAGCACCAACATTTTTATTCAACTTAAAATAAAAGCTGTTTCACAAAGTTTTTGGAATTTATTCATCTCTTTTTTGATCACTGTCTGGTGAAACTACATGGTAATTCTTAGGATCTTGGGAATTTCTAGAATGGCACAACCAACAAGATATGCCCACTCAATGAAAGACCTCCCACAGCATGTCCCTTAAGAGCTGCATTATGGATCCTTGAGCTTCTTTGATGACTTTCACAACTAGTAGTTTAGTGCCTTAAAAAAAGGTTTTCCATGTGCAGGATAATCCAATGGTTTCCCAGGTAGTATGAATTTGGGCACACTGATCAATGCGTGCGAGGCATGCAGCTCTACCATTGTACTGCTGATTTAATCTCTAAAAAGAAAGCTAGAGTTGTGCTCGTCTTGCATAGATAAGATGCCTGTATGAACATGCCTGTGGTACTTTGTGTAAAGAAGAGTCTTGTCTGTGAATGTTTAGGGCTCAGACCTAACAGTGATTAAGAAAAAAAACTATTTTGGGCTATTTTGAGTTCATGATAAGTGTGCAATAGAGAAAGTGAATTTTTCTATTTTGTATTGTGGAGTCTGAGGGACATGTTAGTGGTGTGAATGTTGTCTAACTCACGTGCCTGTGGCTGACAGAACTTGTGGGTGCTGGAAAACAAACCCTTTCTGTGTTGTGTGGCCAGTCAGTTTGACTCTGAAACACCGGATACACTTCTTCTGAAGATTTTCTTTTAGCATTAGAGCCAAACAGCAACAAAACAGCAACAACCTCACCTGGTATTGGAATACTACATTTTTCATCTTAATGCCATTCTTACTTTTTCAGTCTATAATGAATTACAATTGACATAATAGCAACAAGCATCATAGCACTAGTGACTTAAAATGAGTCTGCAGCAACTTGGTACTACAGTAACTGACTTTGAAATAAATGATTCCAACATTTTATATGGTATTCAGTATTTCTCTTCTCTGTCTTCTTTTCAGATCAGAACACTTCAACTGCTCATCTATGGTGGTTGTGGGTAGCTTTGTCAGTGAGCTGTGCTCTACTGTGCATAACTGTGATCATCACAATGGTCGTGTGTAGAAAAAAAAAAAGGTGGATAACAATCATCTTCATGATAAACCTCCAGAATACTTATACAAAGACAAACAGATATATGGAAATTTGTGAAAAAGTGTTGGTGTTCATTTCAACCTACGCTTTCTCAGCAGTTTTTCTAGAACCTTCTTCTGAAATGGTTAACTCTGTTATAGGATTCTATATAGTACCTTTTTGGTTTCCCACAAAGAGACAAAACATGATGCAGGCAATTATGAATGTAGGCTTATTTAACATGGCCGCATGTGAAAGTCATGCACAGCAGAACAAAATGTTTGAGGTCAGGACTGCTTCATCTTTTTAGTGATGTGCTGACATGTGTGGGTGGTGTGTGGTATGAGTCAGACTCATGATGAGGAGTCCAGTTCAAATAAAACAGTTCCATACAATGTTTGTGGTTGCAGAACCGGTGTGCAACATGTACAGGTGCATCTCAATAAATTAGAATGATTTTGGCTCACATTTAACAAAAACCCACCAATTCACTATATCAAAAAATTTGAATACTTTAGAAGACCAATTAAAAAAAAAATAAATTTTAGTGAATTGTTGGCCTTCTGGAAAGTATGTTAATTTGCTATATATGTCAATACTCTGCAGGGGCTGCTTTAATTACTGCCTCAATTCAGCATGGCATGGAGGTGATCAGTCTGTGACAATGCTGAAGTGGTATGGAAGCCCAGGTATCTTTAACAGTGGTCTTCAGCTCATCATTTTTTGGTCTCTTGTTTCTCATTTTCCTCTTGACAATATCACGTAATTCTCTATGGGGTTCTAGTGAGTTTGCTGGCCAGTCAAGCACACCAACACCATGGTCATTTACCCAACTTTTGGTGATTTTGGCAGTGTGGGAAGCTGCCAAATCCTGCTGGAAAATGAAATCAGCATCTTTAAAAAGCTGGTCAGCAGAAGGAAGCATGAAGTGCTCTAAAGCAGATGACATTGCACCCCAAATCATCACAGACTGTGGAAACTTAACAGTGGAAAACTTGGCTATAAGCTTCTCCACCCTTCCTTCAGATTTTAGAACCTTGGTTTCCGAATTAAATACAAAACTTGCTCTCATCTGAAAAGAGGATTTTGGACCACTGAGCAACAGTCCAGTTCTTCTTCTCTTTAGCCCAGCCCAGGTTAGCCCTCTGACGTTGTCTGTGGTTCAGGAGTGGCTTAACAAGAGGAATATGACAACTGTAGCCAAATTCCTTGACACGTTCTGTGTGTGTGGCTCTTAATGCCTTGACCCCAGCCTCAGTCCATTCCTTGTGAAGTTCACCCAAATTCTTGAATCGATTTTGCTTGGCGAGCTTTTCAAGGCTGCAGTTCTCTCATTTGGTTGTGCATCTTTTTCTTCCAAACTTTTTCCTTTCACTCAACTTTCTGTTTACATGCTTGGATACAGCACTCTGTGAGAATCTTTTGGCAATAAATGTTTGTTGCTTACCCTCCTTGTGAAGAGTGTCAATGATTGTCTTCTGGACAACCGTCAGATCAGCAGTCTTCCCCATGATTGTGTAGCGAGTGAATCAAACTGAGAGACCATTCTGAAGGCTCAGGAAACATTTGCAGGTGTCTTGAGTTAATTATCTGATTGGCATGTCACCATATTCAAATTTGTTGAGAGAGTGAAGTGGGTTTTTGTTAACTGTGAGCCAAAAAAGTAATCACAATCAAACCAAAGACTTAAACTAATTCAGTCTGTGTGCATTGGATTTATTTATACACGAGTTTTACAATTGAGTTGAATTACTGAAATAAATTCAATAAAAAACATTTTTCCATGCCATTCTACTTTATTGAGATGCACCTGTATTTGCAGAACAAATTATTTGTGATCTGTGCATTATTGACCATACAATTCTAGAATTATCTAAGTGTGCTTAACTTATGTGTTTTTTTCAGAGGCCCTGTTTATGAGAACACAAACAACGCTTTAAAGCGAAAATGGAAAGAGGATCAGTCCTTTCAACACTGCATGCCTTCAAACGAACATTCGAATAAACAAGTGGATACTCTGAAACCGCACAAATATGAAAGTCATCCAAAGGTAGACAAATGAGCCCAAAATTATGATTTTCTGGAATTAATTTCTAATCTGCCAGTCCATATTTTTACATTTTATGGTATAATTGATGGTGTGGGCCTTTTGGTTGGGATTATTCCGTATTGCACTAGTTTAAGACAAGCTTTATCTGCAGGACCTGACATTTGCCTACAGAATCATTAATACAGACCTCATGTTTGCCTAATAATCTAATGTTCTGGATCTTTGATTACAAAATATCAGATACTTGCAGATTACAAAATGTATCTTTTCTTGAAATTTACAATATTTTGACCAAATTCCATTTTTTTTTCTAAAAACATTGAATTGAATTTGCTGGGACTTGAGGTATAGGTGTCCTAATACTGGTGCATAAAATTTCTACCACACATCTTTATTAGCAACAAATCTACTGTGTTTTAATATTAGCTTCTAGCTGCTAAATACTGTGTTCATTTATGTCATTAAGTAGATAAATCAATACACAATCAGAATGTGTACGCAATGCATTATTGTATAGTTCTGTATATAATGTATAGTAGAAATAGTAGTCATATAACTTCAAAAATAAATATTTATTATTATATTGTAAATAAATATTGATTAATTGTTTTTTTTATTAATTTATTATTTACTTATTACTGCACAGAATCAGCTGTGTCTGAAATGTTCTGATCGTGTTCATGTATGCTATTATTCAGTGAGCCATTATGTGGCAGATAGAAATAAGTAAAATCATACAAATACAAATAATGGGCTTCATTTACAAAAAAATTAAATATGTGAGATTGGCGACATTGAACATGGCATGGTTTTTAGTGGCATACTGGCTGGTTTATGTATTTCAGAAAGTGCTGATTTTATAAAAATGGTATAATGAGCTGTACATGCCTTTTGGTGAGAAAAGTCAATTGAAGAATGGCCAGATTGGTGTAAGTTTACAAGTGGTGGATAAAGCACAGAACACAACCATGTAGTTGAGTAAAAGATTAAAGATAAAGATTAAATATTACTCCAGTAAAAGTAAACGTGCTCCCTGTAAGCTTTCACTTGTACTTATGTACTTAAGTCCTATGATTTATTATGTTAAATGTACATATGTACATGATTTGTTATAGTATATTGTTCCTATTATCATTTTTGTTCGTTTGTCAACTCAGTTTATGTGAAAAGACTCAAATGTTACTCTCAGCACACCAATCTATCATTAGAATTATATTAATTAAACACTGATTGATATGTATTGAAATGATCATGAGCCAAAACCTTCTTTCAACTACTTAAAAAAAAAAAAATACACAAATGAGGTTGCAGGTGCTGTGGCAATTTCTAGTTTCTTCCATCATTTAATAGTCTGAAAATGTTCTGCTTGCTGTTGAACCGACGGTGAACTGTATGTTAGTGATAAGTAGATACCACCAATTGACAATCAAAACAAGATCCCTGATTGCTGTGTGCTTGACCACTTATGCTTATATCCACTCATAAATAAAAGGAATGACTGATGTCACAAAATGTAGTTGAGCAAAAAGTAAGAAATTTAAACAGTGAAGAAAAAAAAACAAAATTGAAATAAAAGTCTCTCCAAATGGAAACACTTCAGTGAAGTATAGATACTCAAAAAAGCTACTTAGTACAGTAACGAATTACATTTACTTTTTTACTGTCCATCACTGGAGCTTATAGACAAGGCTATATTAATCAAATAAATATCCTAAGGCAAGAAAAAA
>JBCEWE010001577.1:22500-26146 GCA_039877035.1 Silurus lanzhouensis | reverse complement strand
CACACCTGAATTTACAGCCAATCACAATCTACTATTCACACCTGAATTTACAGCCAATCACAATCCACTATTCACACCTGAATTTACAGCCAATCACAATCCACTATTCACACCTGAATTTACAGCCAATCACAATCCACTATTCACACCTGAATTTACAGCCAATCACAATCTACTATTCACACCTGAACTCCTTCCAGCCAATCACAATCCACTATTCACACCTGAACTCCTTCCAGCCAATCACAATCCACTATTCACACTGAGCAGGGGGAAGTGAAGGTATGGACCAGCATTATATTGATGATTATAAACTCTTACTGTTTTGCAGTGTGTTAGCGAGCTCTGTGCATTTTTTTTTTCTTTAGAACGTGCAGAGTGATCTTCAGGACTCCCTCTCTGAGACTTTCCAGATCTTCCACATCCTCCTCCTCCTTCTCAGTGCATGCTGGGTAATCTGGACTCAAAAGCTCCATTAACCTCATCAGCTCTTTCTTCACCAGAGTGATGATTTTGTGTTCCAGGTCCTGATTAGAAACTCACAGTGAGAGATCTGAATAATGCTACAGAGTGAAAGATGCTTTTATTTTAGGAAACAGTAATTTTTCTGTTACTTGGGTCACACACATAAACATGACACACCTGGAATAGTGACACCTGGACTGAGCTCTTCTTTTCTGATTTATTATGAAGTCTGTAAACATACAAACAAAAAAGACATTATTTAATATGGACTAATTGTATGTGGTAATTGCTTTGTTGTTGGTTAAATACATATTAAACAAACTATTATTAATGACCTACTTTTTCCTTTTACAGTTAGTGTTTGTTTTGTTTTGTTTTGTTTTGTTTTGTTTTGTTTTGTTTTGTTTTGTTTTGTGTAGCTCAGTAGTTTCTGATCCTGTTTTGTGTCTTCTGGATTTTCTAGGTCAGTAAACGTTTTTGAATATATAGTCAGGGTTTTGTGTAGGGATGCATCCATAATAATAATGACATTATAATGTTTTAAGTGAAAAAGATCTTGTGAGTGTGTTTGGCAGTTTGTCTTATAATCTGATGAATGTACACACACACAGATGTGTCAGCAATGTTGTTGTGTTGCTGCTGCTTAGTCTTAAATTAGAGATATACAAAAGAAATGCTGGAGGTCGAGGTCTGGGGTGACCGAAGAATTCATCATGTTCATTTGAGGTTATTGGAAAAAGCTTCAGATTGACAATATCTTAAATGCATAATTGTTCATTTGTAGCACTGAAGTCCATCCACCTAATAAAGCTCTTGAAGGGCTTCAGAATGAGTGGAACCTCTATTAAACACCATACTGACCTCACATCAGCAGGACTGACTTCAGGTCTGAAGTTAATTAGATGATCCTTTGATCGGTCACTAATACTGGACCCAAGGCTGGGTACTGGTGATTCTGCGCTCGTTCCCTCCATCATTCTAGAACACAGATATTATTAAAATCAAGATTAAACTGTAAAATGTATTGGCATCTAATATAATGTGTACTAATGCATCCTAGTGGTCCTTATATGCCCTGTAGACTGGGAAAGGTGGCACGTTCTGTGTTTCTGTAAGAGAGGAAGAGAATAAAAGGTGAGAGAACAAAGCAGAGAGAAAGAGAGACATCTCAATCACACCTCCCTCACCTTGTCTCCAAAACGTCCTACATGCTCCGTCCCTCTAATAAACTCATTTCTAATCCTGTCCATCCTCGTCACTCCCAAAGAACATCTCAACATCTTCAGCTCTGCTACCTCCAGCTCCACCTCCTGTCTTTTACTCAATACCACTGTCTCTAATCCATACAACATCTCAGGTCTCACCACAGTCCTATAACTTTCCCTTTCACTCTCACAGATACTCTTCTATCACAAATCACTCCTGCTATCACTCTTCTCCCCCCACTCCACCCTGCCTGCACTCTTTTCTTCACTTCTCTAACACACTCTCCATTACTTTGCACTGTTGACCCCAGGTACCTGAACTCCTCCACCTTCTCCACCTCTTCTCCCTGCAACCGCACCCCTCCACTGCCCTCCCTCTCATTCACACACATGTACTCTGTCTTACTCCTACTGACTTTCATTCCTCTTCTCTCCAGCGTGTACCTCCACCTCTCCAGGCTCTTCTCAACCTGCTCCCTACTCTCACCACAAATCACAATATCATCCACAAACATCATAGTCCACGGAGATCCTGTCTGACCTCGTGCTTTATGTGTGGTGGAACTTATATGGTGAAGACGAGGATTTTGATTAATGGTTTGAGGCACACGAATGAAAAAAAGCACCAGGATTTAACTCTAACAGCTTCATTATCAGCACAGACACGCATCATTCACACTCAAATATATACTTACTGTCCATTAGTGGTCCAAAGACAAACTCACACCTCCTTCTCCAGATTACACTCCAGCATGTCTGTTCATTTTTTTATAATTAAACATAAGTAAAAAAACCTCTCACAACTCTTCTGCATCTGGTTTCAGTTTAATATGTCGATGTATTATAGCTGTAGATTGAGATACTCACTGAGTCTGTACTCGGCTGAAAGGCTCTGTTTTCACATCGCAGGAATGAAGCATAACATTTTCACTTTTGCTTTTCTTGGACTGGTTTTAAAGGAAGTGCGGTGATGTTTAGTGTTGACGGGGGGAGTGTATGTAGAACAGAGAGCAGTAGAAGGGAAACTGGAGAGAGAACTACATGTGTGTTCTAAAAGCGAGAGAGATACAAATAAATCTTGATGTTAGAATTGGTCATAAGACTGAAAACAAACTTGATTTGACTTGGAGTCATTTACCCAGATTGTTTATTGTTTAACACCTTATTATTATAATGATCTCTCCCTGCATAGTGTCATTCAGCGACTGCCGTATCTTTATATTAGATGCTTAAGTTTGTTCCAAGAACAGTTGACCTTCTACAATGTTTGGTCGTCATGTATTGATAACTTATTGGTCTCATAGTCAAGGAGGTTTTTATATGCATTCTCTCTCTGTCATTAAACTTCTTTCATACACGGTGTTTGTGTGACTCATATTCCCAGATCCGTATTGGACAGACTGAACAATAACGAGTGAGATGGGACTCTTGGAGTCGTGGCTTCTTCAGAGACAAACCGAACAGCCCCCATGTCAGTTAGCAGCTAATGGGAAAAGTTCCAAACACTCCACTGTGAATGTCGGGTCATGGAGAAATGGATCCATGGATTGAGAAACAAACGTCTTCCATATTGCTTCATTAATTAATCCATAATTACTATTTTGTTCCAAACGACAGATGACGGGTCCAAATCGCAAAACATAAACAAATTAAAAGTCTGCTTACCTACCAAACAGAATATTATGCTTAAAAGACTTTTCTCTTGTCAGCAGAGATCTGATCAGTATTTTATTGAAGCTTCATTAGAAAAACTGTTGCTGGAATTATATTTTGATGCCAATGAGGTCAGGTACTACCTTCAACACCTGGTCATACCTCCACCTGTACCTCCCATATCCTACAGTGAGTATGCCTGAGTACTGGCTAGACCTGGGGATAGGCTTGGAATGTTTTCATACACTGAAGGTATCAGAAACTATAAATAAATGTTGCAGTAATGAGTTTAGTCTCAGAGTCTCACAGCAGACAGAGAATAG
>JBCEWE010001577.1:0-12500 GCA_039877035.1 Silurus lanzhouensis | reverse complement strand
TTTTTCCACATTTAAACTCTAAATCTGGATTTATTTCATGGTTTAAATCGCAAGTTAGCAGTTTGATGATCTCTCTGTGTAAACGTCGCCCCCTAGTGACCTGAAAGATTTTAAAGACAAGTTGATTATGGTCACATTATTGTCAATAAATGTGTCTAAGTATATTTATATCTTCTCATGTGCACCCGGTGCAAAATATGGTGAATCAAAGATGCAGGGAAGCACGTTTCTTCTCAGCAGGAGGTCTGGGATTTATTTTAGAGAATCGCGTGTTGCGTATTGGTGATAAATATTCCTGCTGTGCAGAGCTGTCAATCCCCGAAATTAGATTTCCAGTTCATTACTGTCTAATTTCATTCATTTACAGCAAAATAAACACAGTCAGAAATTCCTACAACATTAATAACAGTAATAATCTCTTTGATGTTCCATAATTATCATATGTTTCTCCTAAACTGGTCTGAGCCGAACTGTCTGGTCTGAGACAAACAGTCTGAAGGTGTCTGGTCTGAGTTGAACAGTCTCTAGCCTAATCTGTCTTGTCTGAGCCAAGTCGTCTGGTCTAAGGTGTCTGGTCCGAGCTGAATCGTTTAGTTTTAGCTGTCTGGTATAAGTTGAGCCATCTGAACTGAGCTGAACCATCTGGTATGAGCCAAGTCATCTGATCAAAGGTGTCTGAGCTGAACCGCCTGATCTTAGGTGTCTGGTATGAGCTGTGCCGTCTGAACTCAGCTGACCGGAGACATTTGGTTGTAATCTGTCAGGTCTGAGCTGAGATGAATCTGTGCCGAGTGGTCTAAGATGATCTGAGCTCTCTGGTCTGACCCAACGTGAGCAGTCTGAGCTGTGCCTACTGGTCTGAAGCGAACCATCTGAGCCCAGCTGGATTAGCAGGGTATTACTCGCTCTGCACTTAAATCATTTCCTATAAATCAGTAATCACGGTTCATCTGTTCCTCAAGAAGCTGGTTGTAGACTGATTTGTTGGGTGTGCAGCTGTCTGTGCAGATGTCTGACACAATGAAGGTGTTTGTGAAATCGTAAACTGGTTTTACACCACACTGTTTTAAGATCAGTTCTTGTCACGCTGTGATCTACAGCAGGGTGAGTTTTCAGGTCAGATTATATCTCTAACCAGTAAGACAACGACTACGCCATCATTGTGCACATCCCCTGTCAGAGTGATCCTTTATCTCCATGGGCAGGTGAAGTAGAAGCTGTTGTAACACTCATCTATAAGGCTATAACATTCTTTTTTTTGTTTCGTTTTTTATCATGAAATCTATTTATTATTCTCCAGTCAGACTCCGAAATATCCAGCAGAATCCAGATGTTGGTAATCTGGAACGTGGTGTTGCAACAGACTGAACCACACTTAAATACGTGAACATCGAGACATGATTCTAAATTGAACATGACTGTAAGATTCTTTAAAAGGAACATAATTCAGAAACGTCCAACAGCTTCCAGTGCTAGCTCAGACCTACGGCTTCACACTGTTTCATCGATGGTACGAAGAGGTGAAGCTTCCTCAGCAAGCATCTTCTCGTTAATTCCTGCATCGTTCAGACTGTCGCCATAGAAACGGAATAGAAATCCAAAAGTGTTTACAAACTGACTCATCTCGTCTCACGTCCTATTATTAGCCCTGAGTTTTCCCACTTTCATCTCATCAACCCACCCTGATCTTTCACTAATATAACCTCAGCAGGAGTTCTGAAAGTTACAAAAAGAAAGAGCTTCAGTACTTTGTGCAGACGAACAGATGAAACCACACACCACATATTTCATATATATATTTTTTTTTTATTGAAGAAACAAAAAGCACAAGCAGGTCAGCATGTGTTCTGTCTTTGTGTTGCACAAGGCACAATGCATTCGCGTTACACAAACCACCACAATATATTAAATTAAGCCGATTTATTATTATTACCAATTTCTCCATTAATAAGTATTGTGTACAACTCATGGAAAGAAGAACTGGCATCAGGACACCAGCAAAATCTGATCTGGAATAATCTGTTAAAATTTTGCTAGCTAATTTTCCTCGTAAACATCAGCTAGCTACATGCTTGTTCTGATCACAATTGTTTAAAATGTGAGTGCAGCTTTTGCGAAGTTAGTTTGGAAATTAAATGTTGAAATGAACTCCCTGTGGTGTCTGTAATTATGTAAATTAAATGATTATAGTTAGAGCAACTCGGTGTTCATTAAACATATCACGAATCCAAACCTGCTAATCCCAGAGATGACCAATGACTCCAACACTTTTATGCCAAAAGCAGTCATTTTCTAATAAATATACACTTTGATGGTGAAAGGATTGTGGATACCTTATATCCTACTTACTGTTGTGTCCCTATTTCCTGTTATAATAACCTCCACTCTTCTGGGAAGATGTTCCACTAGATTTTGTGGAGATTCATCCAGGGTTTTCTTATAAAGTCAGGTACTGATGTAGGTGAGAAGTTGAGGAGGCTGCTTCACATCTTTACAAATGTAAACCAACTTAACTTTATTCCCAAATGTACAAATCTACCTCGAAAGTAATAATTAACATATATACATATAAAATACGAGTACAGAGCACATTCATCACTTAGTGACCGTTACATGTGCTGCGTTCTGCTACAGTTTTTAAGTGGAAGAACAGAATCAACATAGAATAAGCAAAAAAATGACAACTCATAACTGATAGGTCTGATATATACGGTCAGCATGAAGACATTGGAACAGAACTATCAGGAACAAACATTTTGCTCAGATTTTTTGGTAAATCACTAAGAAATTGGATAAAATTCTGATCCATCTAGTTAGCATACAGGTAGTAAATAGTTTATCTGGCTAAAGTAAAGATATAAAGATTTAAAACTGGACAAATCTATGAGGAATGTCAACATTTCCCTCAGAAGTGGTGAAAAACTAAGAAATAACACGTGACTGGAATTATCATTTATCTAGCTAGCATGTAGCTGTGAATTCATGTCTACAGTCTAAGTACAGAGAACTATGTGAAATATAAATATTTACCTCAGATATGTGATTAAAAAGACATTGTAAAGCTGAATTTTAGTTATGCTAGCTAGCATGCCAATAGTAAATCATTTATATGAGAAAGTAAGGACATGGATTTACATTGTTCTTGCTCACTATCAGGAATATAAACATTTCTCTCAGAAGTGTTGGTAGATCTTTAGGAAAAGACACTGTGTGCCTAAAATGACCATTTTGTCTAGCTAGCATGTAGCTGCTTATTAATTTCTACACAGTCTCAGTAAAATGTAATAATAAAACCAAGACCAATCCATTCAGAATAGGAACTTTTTCCTCAGATATGTGCTTAAAGCAGTAATTAGAGACTTTGTGAATCCTTAACTCGCATATTAAATCATTAATATGGCTATAAAAAAGGTAAAGATACAACATTTATCTCAAAAAGTGTTGCTAGTAAGAAATAAAAGCTAGTATATTACTATAATAAGACTTAGCAGTGATGCTAAATGATAGCATAAAAGTTCCACCATTATGAAAAACAACATTGTAAGCTCTAATGGTGATGTGACCGGAATGTACACCATTTATGAAATATTTAATTCTGATTAGTGACCATGTTAAAAACTAGCATAAATAACCGACTAGCTAGCTAGCCACAATGCTAGCAGTGTTGGATAGGAACCTGCATCAGGAGAACTTTAAAGGCATTCTACTAACAGAAACAGCTGAAAGGATGTCAGAGGGTTGTGGAAAAGTGCTGAACTTCTAGAACGTTCTCTCTGCCTGCTTAACATTCATTTCATCAACCACCTGACTTTCACTCTACAGTTAACTGCTGAGAAGGAGTTCATCCTGAGAGAGCTTTTTCTCACACTTCTGTTGAGGTTCCAGCTCTTACACGCTGTTCCTGCGGTTGTGGATCATGGCCACAATGTGACTGAGGTCCAGACTCTTCATCATCACCTCCATGAACTCCTCATCTCGTCGTGCTCCTTCTACAAACTCCTCCAGCGATAGCTCACCTGTTCAGGAGAAGAACCTTGAGTATTATTCATGAACCTCCCTTAGAACCAGAATATTTTGTCGTTAATCATGAAATAGGAATTAGGAAAAATTAGGAAATTTTGCCTAATTATTGGAACATCTGATCATATGACTTTCAAAGGATTCCTGGGTTGTTCCTCTTGTAGAACATGGCAGTTTTGCAGTCAGAAAGAGTTCCAAGCAGAGCCCACATATGGAAGTTTATACATCCCATGAACAATTAAAGAGCATCTGAAACTTATAAGGGAGCCTTGAAGAAGCTCACATTAGAGTCCTCTCACATAACGTTCCATGTCCAACCTTTTCATGGACCTTAAAACCCCTAAATATCCAATGGGCCCTAAAGGAACAACTGAAACCCCTTTTTTGTAATTGTTTAGGCTTCTTAGCCTCCTAAACATGTTCTACCTGCAGCACTTCCTTATGGGGAACTTCTGCTTTAGGGTTCTTTGAGGTTTTCTTGGATTATGAATGTTCTTTATCTTCTCAAATGGTTCAGCTTCAAGAACAGTGTCACATTAATTAAATGTTTCTTGAAGGGATCAAGGTTCCCAGCCTGATAAATAGATTCTACCAAAAACACTCCTGAAGGTAGATCTGAAGAGCTCATGAGTGAAGCTGTAACGTATTTGTGTGACTTTGTGTTCGAGTTTCTGACTCACCGTCACCATTCGCATCGATTCTCTCGAACACTCGGTTGGTGAACTCTTCTGCACTCATTTCCTGGGAATCGCTGCCGTTAATGGCGCGGATAGCCTGGTGTATACACACACACACACACACACACACACATACAGTAGATACATTTTGTAATCAATCATTCTATAGTAAATCTTTAGAAACATCATGTAATTATTTTGTATCTGTTTATTCTACTTTTAGAAATAATTTCAATATTATTCATTTTTCAGATCTTTTGACTATTTTCAAATTTTTTATACGTTTTTGTGAAGATTTATACAAATTCAAATGAACTATTGAAAATAAAACATTTTTGTAATAAAACATTTTTTACTCAACATGCACAACTTCAGAGACTCGGTTTTAGAAACAAACGACACAAATCATGACCTTAACCTTTATCTTAATCCTAATCCTGTCTCTCTCCATAATCCATAATCCATGAAGAGTTTTCATGTTGGGAGTCGTTATAAAAAATAAAAATAAAATAAATAAATAAATAAATAAACAAATGAATCATGAAAAGATTGTGTGGTTTCACTATATTGCTGGATGAGAGTGAAAATAAATAGAAATGCATTTTATTTAAATATTTATTCATTTCAAATCACTACATTTTATTGATTTATTAATTGATTTATATTTAATCCATTAGAACTTCAGAACTTTTACTGAAAAATTGTATGTGCAATGTAAAAAAACATTATTATTATTATTAGTGTTATTATTATTATTAATAACCCCTCAGGACTGGACAGTGGAGGACACGCTCACATTCAGACCAGACGCTCGGGTTAAAGCTGCACGTGAGCCTGAAACAGGTCAGAACCAGTAACGGGTTACAGAAATATACCTGAGCAGCTGATATCAAGATACAGCCATCATAAGACACTTTTAAACACTGAATACCACGACATAAAACACTGTATGGACATAAGTTTGTGAGCATCAGATTGGTGTGTGGATCTTTCTGAACATCCCAATCCACATTGATTCCCCATTTACTGGTGTTATTCCCTCCACTCTTCTGGGAAGATGTTCCAATAGATTCATTTCGCCACAAGGGTTTTAGTAAAGTCAAGATATAGGCTGAGGATTCCCAATGTTCCTAGATTACCAGGTTCTTATATGCCCAGGTCTTATTTTTCCAGGGCACTACATTTTCCTATATTCCATGACTATGTATAATGCCATCTTTGACCATGGTTTTGATATTCCCAGTGTTTTATATCTCCAGGGCTCATACACTTCAATGGTGCTATGTTCCCTGCATGTATGTAGTCCTAGAGTTCCTATATTCCAAAGATTTCAAATATTCCTTTTTATAGTTTTTCAGTTTCACAAGGTTTTTAAATTTCTCAGATTTGCCCAGGAGAACTTATACTTCCATATGGTCTATAGTCCTACAGTTCACATATTCTCACATGTGCTATATTCCTAGAGGTCCTGTTTTCCCAGGGTTTATATGTTCTTACATTTCCTTTTCCATTCATGTTTTATCAGGGGCTCTATATTCCTAGAGTTCCTATATGTCTAGAGTTAATGTTTTCCTAGGGGTCCTATATTCCCAGAGTTTTTATATTCCCATGGGTCCTATATTCCAGTAATTCCTATATGTCTAGAGTTCCTGTTTTCCTATAAGTCTTATATTTCCAGGGGTTCTATATTCCTAGAGATTTCTAGATTTCCACAGATCTGATATTCCTAGAGTTCTTACAGCAGATCCCGGGCTGCTGTATGTTTACCTTTATGATATTAAGCAGCTCGTGTCGGTCTATGCAGCCGTTGCCGTCCACGTCATAAAGTCTGAAGTACCAGCGTAGTTTGTGCTCCATTTTTCCTCTCATCACGAGACTCAGTGCCGCTACATACTCCATGAAGTCTATATAACCATCCTGTGAAAAGTCAGATGCAACGCATCCACATATCACACGAGAAACAAGTCCAGAATAAAACATAACTGAGGCCCATCACAAACTCCGGCTCTCTCACATGTCTAACTTTCAAGTAACTTCTACGTCTGTAGTTACGTCTGAGTTCTGAACACTGGTGTGTGTGTGTGTGTGTGTGTGTGTGTGTGTGTGTGTGTGTGTGTGTGTGTGTGTGTGTAAAGTGTTATTTTAGTGGCTCTATAGGAAAATGATTTGCATTGATTTATTGTAGCTTTTCATGTGTGATGACACCCCAATTAACTGAACTGAGTGATATCTTCAGCTACGTTTGAACCCTGCAGTGGAGACCTGGTGTGACCTGCAGCAGGTCTGAGGTGTGACTGAACATAACTATTTATAAAGGTCTCATCGGGCTTGTGTGTCTTTATCCTGAAGGTAATCTTCTAATCTGTGTGTTAGTATGATCAGTGTAATCATGACTGACTGGATCCGAGTGTAGATCATCATCATCATATCATCATCATTAAAAAGAAAAGAGAGCTCAGCATTCTCCAAAGGTTCCTATATTCCTAGGTTTTATTAACCAGTGGTTCTTATATTCCTAGGTTTCTATATGTCTAAAGGTTCACTTTCCAGGCCTTAAACCTCCCAGGGTTCTCTCTTCTCATGGTCCTACATTTCCAGTGTTTTATTTTCCCAAGATTTATACATCACCAGGTGCCTATAATTTCAGGATTCTACTTCCCCATGTTTGGAGGGTCCAATATTTTCAGCCATAAACTTAAACTCTCTTACTTTTGTCTTCAATGTTTTACATTCAAGTCTTTCTCTGTTTTGAGGATTCCACAATCACCAGAGATTAGATATATTTATAATTCATGGATTCTATTATCTCATGTTCTATATTGACTTCATTTAGTGTCCCAATGTTCTATTTACACAGCAGGCTTCTAAGCTTTCAACAGTTCCTATGAACCAGTGTTCCATATTCTAAAAAGTTCTTATTTTTCTAGACTTCTGATTACTCAAGGTTCCTATATTCCCAGGGTTTTTTATCTTTAGATCTTGTAGCCCAAAGAACTGCTTAAACACGTAGAGAGTTAGATGACCTGAAGCACACTCATCATGACTTCTTTTACAGAGCTGCACTTCGGTGGTATGTATTCCCCAGAATACTGTTTTCCAAGGGCTCCAAGGGCATCCTCTTTATCAGAATATTCCCATTTCCCACTTCCACAATCTATTTCTATATAGTAATATGTTTCTAAGCTCTGTGACTGTTGTTCTGTACTCATAATCATTATTACCCTCATTGAACATTCCAGTGATGCTCTCAGGGTCCGAGTTTCCTGGATTATTTTCTCAGGTTTTCTTTTCCAAACCTTTTCCCATGGTCTTATAAAGCATGTTTGAAGGTCCTACTTTTCCTCATTTATAAATATTACTGTATTAAACATATTTCTAGTTACATGATGCCATGGTTATGAGTTCTCCTAATGAAATGTTCTCAAGGGTTGTTCTACATCCTCAACAAAATTATGTAGTCACGTTCAAGTGAGTGTTGATAAATGATCATTGGTGACTCCTTGAACCTAGCCATGATTCCTTACACCCTATAACTTCATTTCTTTAGAACCTTTTTCTGACAGTGGTCATGTGTCTGTCACTCACCTTGTTCATATCAAACGTGCGAAACATCTGTTCGATGTAGCGTTGGCCTCTGGATCGAGACCCTGAGTCCGAGAACTGCTTAAACTCATGGAGCGTTAACTGACCTGAAGGACACTCGGTCATGAACTTCTTGTACCAGAGGTGCATCTCGACGGCCTGTAGGTCGTCCACGTGCATCCTGTGGAGTTCCCCATGTCTGCAAGTGTGTGGAAGCCAATCGGTCCTCTGTGCAGGCGAGATCTGCGGAGATCTTCGCGTCTCACAGATTCAGACTCGGGCGCTTGGAGAGGACGCAGGAGCTCCACACGGCTTTTATACGCGTCTCGGGTCAATGAGGAGAAGATGAAGGCGTCTAATCCAGCGAGAATATAGTTATGAGGCTAAGACCGAGTCGGATTTTTCCAGCTCACGTGTGTGTGTGTGTGTGAGAGATGTTCAGGGTCAGCAGTGACATTTACTGTGCATTCGTTCATAGTTAGTTTTCTCTCTAAATAACACGTACTGAACTCACACGTGCTCTTTGTCTTGTTGTACGGTGAAGTCGCTTCTGGATGAGCTGCAGTCCAGATGGACCTGCATGATGATGAAGTGTGGAATAGGAGCCATGTAGTTCAGGATTCCTTTCACTTTCTGGAACTTCTCTGTCCAAACCAACCCCAAACCATTAAACTCCACCTCCATGTGTGAGTGTGTGGGTAAAGGAGTCTGATCAAAGTTCTTCTGGTGGACACAATGCAGATTTGGACTCAAGAAGTCACATTCCTGTGTGTTTTTGGCCTTTTACAAGGAAAATCGTGTTTCCACACTTTAACAGCTGCTGTATATATAAAGATGTTCCATGAGATTTTGCGGAGATTCATTCAGCTATAAGGTGTTGATAAAGTCAGGTACTGATGGGAGGTGGAAGATGAGGAGGTTCCTGGGCTGCGACGCCATTCAATTCATCCAAAGTGTTCTATAGTGTTGGAGCTCTAGAGCAGGAGATTTACACCAAATCAAACCATGTAAAAACAGATCTTCATGGTTTGGCTGTGTGTAAGGGGTATTGTCCTGCTGGAAAGGTTTGTGTCTCCATGTTCAAGTGAGGGAAAATTTTATGCTACTTCCAAAGATGTTGAAAGAATTTTTGTGCGTCAAAGTGGTTACAGATGATTTCATAAAACACCTAAAACTCCAGTGCTCCGCCACGTCTCTACTTTATTTTCCTTTTTCTTTTTGTATTTTTTTTTTTAATTCTCACTTCTGTGTTTAGAGTTTTCTTCTCATTCCTGCATCTTTTAAACGTGATATAAAACCGCAGCACTGAGCTCAGAGGACGTACTTCACATGAAGCCATGTTCCTCACAGTTGTGTTGATCTATAATGATCTCAGATGTTAGACTCCAACTGACATTAGTTAATCACACCTCTGGTGCTCATGATATTTGGTGTTTGTATAGTTTTAAATGATTTATAATCACACGCTTGGCGTCACCCAGATGAGGATGGGTTCCCTCAAGGTTTCTCGCTCAAACCATCTAAGGGAGTTTTTATTGCTCCAGGTCGCCGCATGCTGCTCATCAGGGGTAAAAACACAATTCACGTAATCACTTTTTGTTCTATAATTCTTACATTCTGTAAAGCTGCTTTGAGACAATGTCCATTATAAACCTGAAATGAATTAAGGGCCTCGCTCAGGGGCCCAGGAGTGGCCACCAGGTGTGGCTGGGATTTGAACTCATGACCTTCAGATCCAAACTCAAATGTCTTAACTGCTAAGCTACAACCTAATAATGTCAAATACAATAATCAAAATATATTTAATATACATGATATATATTCCTTTAATTAATTATTATACAGATGTTTAAAAGTGGCCACATTAAAGCATAATACAGATTCATTTTATTATATGTGACATTTTCAATTTTTTGGACATTTTGTATGTTTTTTTTACACTCATATTGATCGGAAAAAAGATAATAGGAATTTATAATAATTAAATTCTACTAAAAAAAGGAATAAATGAAGAAGTTTTATGATAATAATATATAATGGTTATGTCTTAGTCTACATAAAAGGGAATGATTACAAAAATAAGTATAATGTTAATACAGAAAACTTTCAAATGAGAAATTTAGTCCTGAAGAAAATTTGGATTAAAATGTTTGTAAGATGTTCAAAGTCTTATATAAAAAACGTTTTATGTTCAGACCTCACTCCGAGTCCGACTCTTTCCCTGACCGGATCTCCACGGCGATCCGGTGCATCTCCGGCTCAGCCTGCTCAGGCTCCTGTGTACGGAGTCGAACAGAGACGCTACACATCTCACGGAGAACGTCGTCCACCTGATGGCCTCCATAAACCAACCTGCGGAGCGAGACGTGAAACTCACAAACACCGCCATGTAGTGGGCGAGCAGGAGGAGGCTGCGAGTCAGCTGCCTGGCGTACTGGACCATCAGGTTCACTCTGCAGTCCAGACCTCGCATCCGGCTGGGGTTCATGATGACCGTCGCAGGATGATCAGTACGAGGATGCGGTTAATGTGCCGTAAGAACGGATTCTTCAAAGATCAAAAGGACTAAAGAAAGCTGGAGCAGAGGGTCGTAGGTGTCGCGATGAGAGAGAAGCCGTTGTGGGTCTGCTGACGGGTTGCTTTGTGGTTCATCTGTGGGTGTGATGTCTTTAAATGACTTCTTCCTGTGATCCTTAAGAGTGAAATAATGTTTAAAAAAAAGTCTTTTCTGAAAGTTGGAAAATAAAATGCTATGAGAATCTTTTTTCTAACATCTCTCGTCACGGGTTTGCAGGTGATCGCTCTCCGTCTCGTCTTTATTCTGTGGATGTTTTTCCGTCCACTTTGTGTTTGTTCATTTGCAGTTGAACTTCGTGGACATTAACGCTGACACTTCCTTTTAGTTTGTGGTTAGAATTTGCAAACGCTTGCTTTGCGGTTTGCGTTCAGTTTCCTGAAACTTCTTTGCGACTTCATTTCCCTAAACGAATTACGAGGGCCTTGTTCAAGGGCCCAACACTGGCAGCTTTGTGGTACTTCCGATCCACAGTCCAATCCCTTAATCACTGAGCTTCCACTTGATGCTCTGTTTTGGGCTTTTACATTTGATCATTTATTGACGCTCCCCTTGCTGTTTTTCTTCACTTTGCAGGCGTAATTGTTCTGCGGTTTCAGGTTTCTGTATCTGTAATCAATTACAGTTACACTTTTTAAACATTCCTTTGTTGCTTCACGTCCCATTTACAGTTAAACTGTGTGGTTTATTTGTTTTAGGTGTTTTAACTCGAGCAGGCTAATTGCTGTTGTACGAGTTTTTCAAGATGTTTGACGACGCGAGGTTGTAATTTTTTTGACTCTCTTGTACTTTTTCCTTTCAGATTTGGTTCGTAGATCTTTTCCCTGTAGATGTCTCCTTACTAGAACTTAACTACAGGTTTGTTTTTTTGTCATTTGGAGATGCTCCTTTGCCTTTTCATTTCAGGTTTGAGGCTGTAATTTGTAGACGCTCCCTCGCCCTCTCATCTCTTTTCTCCAGGTTGTGGTTCTGTATTAATAGAATCAGTGAGACTTTCAGCATCTTCAGCGGGGATCACTTGCTTTTCATTCTGGTGAAATAAAAAACAGGGACAGTTCTTAAAATATATAACGTCTGTAAAGAACATGGTTCAAGTTATCCAAGTCAAAAAAAGGACAGAATAAGAAAAGGATAATCAGATCAATTGGAATAATATCATGATAATAAGATGAGAAGATTAATAGAAAAAATATATATGAAATTTATTTTAAAGCAAAAATTAAATAAGGATAATCACAGCTCAGCAAAAACATACCTTTTCCATTCAGATACAGAACAGGAGAAGAAGGAGGCGGGGCCAATCATGAAGCATCCTGACAACAAAATGAAAGGAGAAACACAGACATTAGTATATCATTTTTTGTAATACTACATAATTAACCCGTGTAAACTAAATGTACACTTACACTATACAGATTTGAGGTTGTACATTTGTTGACGCTCCCTGGTGGGTTATTTATTTTTCAGATCTCTGGTTCTAGCTTGTTGAGGTTTTGTGTTACCTTCATATTTGTAGTTGTCATTTGAAGTTTCCTCAACACATTGTTTTAGGTTTGAAGTTGTTATTGTTCTTATAAGTTGTAACTTATAGACAAATCGGAAAATAGACAAAGACTCTTTATTTCAAGTTTGAGGTCATCATTTGT
>JBCEWE010001576.1:0-26177 GCA_039877035.1 Silurus lanzhouensis | reverse complement strand
TATTATCACAAGACTCTTGATTAATTAACTTAGTTTATGTGAACTGACTATTAATCGAATTATATAAATTAATCAAACACTGATTGCTATCTATTGAAATGATCATAATCATTTATTATTTTAATTAGCATTAAAAATAAAGCACTGGAATTCTGATTGGAAGAGTTTAAATCTTACCACTGTGCAGCTGCTGCTGTTGAGCAATTAAGCAAAATACTTAACCTTCATTTTGTATCTTGCTAATAAAACCGTTAGGTAAATGTCAACAACTCAAAAACAAGTAGGCCTATAAATAATGTCAAATTGGACCTAAGCTTTTGATTAAAAAAAAACAACAAAAAAAACAAAAGGTGATACATTTATTTAACAGTTAAAGAGGTCCATGTCTGCCAATACTTTAAGAATGCCATAAGCAGTCCTGTTGGCATTCTGTCAGCTTAGTTGGTTTTCTACAACAGTCAATAGTCACTAGACACTAATAAGTTTGGCCATTTGCCTAGAAAAACTCCTGGACGGAGGGAGAACTGTCTGTCCCCAGGGTCATGCAAATTACTCAAGTCAATTACCTGGAGCATAGAAAATGCTGGTTCTGTGCAGAGGCAACCCTCAGATTTGTCAAGAAAACCAGTACAATGGAGGTTTAATCTAGACAGTGTTTAAATAAGCAAACATTATGTGCTTATTTACTTATGTACTTACTAGAAGTTTACTGCAAAACAACACAAATCTGTCATCAGCAACAAAATGTCACTCAGGTGAATCATGCATGCCACGATGACGCTACTTCACACTTTGTCAAACGCTGAACAGCAGAAGAGGGTTAAATTCTCAAGTCTCAAATTCCCTAAGCTCAAATTTTCCAGCTGCTTAATACCCACGTCATCTCCTTTTGAGAGGACGCCACCTTCACCTCATTCAATCAATGCTCCTCATCATTCCTTTGTACATATGCCATCATACAGTACACCACAAGCAGATCTTTCCCAAACAGCTAGTATGACAGACTTTGCGAAATATCTGGCACGCAGAGAACTTGTTACCACTGGGCTCACAAAGTTTGATGACTGTCTCAAAAATTATAGAGCGTGGCAAGCTTCTTTTATTAACGTCATTTAAGGACTGGATCAGACTGGAGGTAAGAAACTACACCTCTTTAGCAAAGTGGCTGGGCAAATAGTATTTAGAGTTTGTAAGGAGATTCAGATCTGTGCATATAAACAAAACCAAATATGCCATGCAAATGGTTTGGACAGACTCAATCAGTGTTATGCAGCCCCTGAGTTTGTTGAAAGTGCACTTATCAGTAAACTTGACAACTTGCATATCCAACAAAGACAATCCCAACTCAGATAATTCAGTGATCTCCTCATTGAGTTGCAAACTGCCAAAGAGGATGGTTACATACAAGGGTTAAGCTACTGTACCTAGACACTGCCCGTGGTATTATCC
Source organism: Silurus lanzhouensis (assembly GCA_039877035.1). NCBI lineage: Eukaryota > Metazoa > Chordata > Actinopteri > Siluriformes > Siluridae > Silurus > Silurus lanzhouensis. Next base: position 24,728 of record JBCEWE010001576.1, on the reverse strand, counting down.
CAATTGCAGAGAAACTACATTACTACATAATCTGCAGTAGAAGTGGATTTCCATTAGATCGCGGTACAAAGATGAATATAACATGCCCTTTCTTCTGTTTTCCTACTTCACTTAGTTTGTATGTTATGATGTCAGGATGCGAAATTACCCCAGCTTCAAGCAGTCTACTAGCAACATGATGGCTCTTAGGTAGGAAAAGCCCCCACTTAGAAACACAGCATCATAAGGTTGATATCTGCACACAAGACAGACATAACCACTTCATTGAAATCTCAAATTGAGAAAGGGGAGAGAAGAGATGATTTAACCAAAATCTGTCCCATAGATAACAAAACCCACCCACTTGAAATTGCGGAGCGTAGAATCTATCAAAGAAATGCATGTGTGTTTTAGATGTTCTGCATCAACCTCTCACTTAGCCAGAGACTGCATAGAATGTGATGCCACTCCACAGCTATGCCTCCAGGTCCGATGCCACAGACATCAAAGACTGCAGAGCAAGGGCATACAGAACAAGAAAGTAAAAAGGAAGAGAACCTCAGTGATTCAGCTGCAGTTCCCAGTGCACAAAAATATGTGGCACAAACCAGTCGGCTCAATAAGATACCCAAAGCATTTGATTCAGTATTTTTTGATGACAGTATTTCATATCAAATGTTAATTTAGCACTTTAATTTTTGAAGCACCCACCAAAGTGGCATGACCTACCTACTTTGCTGCAAAGCATTAGTGACGTCAAGTACTAAGGCTAAGTTAGGATGCTTGGTGTGCAATATTTTAATTAATTCCAAAGTGGTTAAGTGGGTTGAGGTCAGGGCACCCTGCTGGACACACCAGTTCATTCACACTAAGCTTGGAAAACATGTCATTTTTGTACACAGGGGCATTGCAATGCTGAACAAGTTTGGTTTCAGTCCTTTTCATCATTTTAGGACATCATCTATATTCACATTTGCAGCAACATTTGATGAAGGCTTACATATTGCTTAAATTTTCATATGGCAATATAGTGTTTTTATTTTCTAAAACACTTGTCAAATTTGTTTTGGTTCTGGACTGTATTTACTCATAAGATATGAGTAACACATTGTAAAATTATTATATAGAAATATATAATAAATTCTAGCAATCCAGGTTGTTTCAGGTCAACTAGTTAATAGGTTTACATTTGCTAGATTAGCTAGATTTAGCAAAATGACTGCATGATGGATGATAAAATATTTTATATAGTTACAGGTTGAGGCTATCAGCATACTAGGCAGCAAAATGCATAACAATGAGAAAGGAGAGGATAAAAGGTCAGTACTGGAAGAACAGAACAGGTCAGGGCTTCAGCACAGTGGAAGAATATTAAAACATACCTTCCTGCTTTTGGCATTCAGAGAGAGGGTGCTGAAACAATGGAGAGACAGGGACCAACCCATTTTGTCCAAATTTGCTGAAAGTATTAAATGCTGTCTAAAGCGTTCAAATTGGTTATCAAAAAAAGAATTTATAATGCGACTGCATTATTTTCCTTGTTCTATGTAGATATTTGTTTCATTCATGGTTAATCTTTTATGACTAACAGTACACTAACAGTTTCTACAGTATTCTAGCTTTAATGGTTTGTTTGAAATGTAAAGAAATATTACTATATGAGGGTGTTAGCTATCTATCGATGTAATGCAAAACAAAACGTTGACTCTAGGCCATTTGTTCCACTTACCGGAGTTCTAAACCAATTAAATTATACAACAAATAATTACATAAATTTGGCATAAATTTTAAAGTAGCCTGTTGTGCTACATTAAATAATGTGGTGAGAAATGGGGTAATGAAATCCATAACCAACATGGTCTCTATCCAACTGTATTGCAATGAAATCTTTACGATAGGCATATCAGAAGTAACCTTGAACCATCTAGTACAAAGTGATCTATGTCCCTAAAATGTATTATTTTTGGATGGACATGTAGATAGAACAAATCTCTGAGGTTTGCATCCTTGGATGATCTTCTTATAAAGCCCAATAAAAGCCTAATGGAGGCTTCAGCACAGTAAAGGAAAATGTTTCACTGACTAGGAACATAGTCAGTGGAGTGGTATTTTGCTAAGAGCATAATGGACAAAGATCAGTGGCATTCTACAGCAAGTATAGAGGCTATCCAAAGTATTACAATGCATGATTAGCTGAGAACTGTATGGTCTGGGTCATGGCAGCAGAAATAGGCAATTTAACCTACTGGCTTCTGCAAAAAACATTTGTTTGTGGTCTTGATAAGCCATTGTAATCTCAGTCAAAATGGAGCAAACAAGAGGAATCAGTGCTGTTAACAATACAGGCTGACTTCACTATGATACAGCCATATCTACAAGTTACATTACTTCAATCAGTAATGCAAATTAAAATCTATTTTAACAACTTCATAACTAGGAGTCTGTATACTGTGTAATTTGTGTGTGGGTGTGATGCCTCCTTCACACCCAATTGTATGTGTGTGTTGGCAGTGTATTTTATTTTTATTAATATACGGGAGAAAATAGTCTGATATTTTCTCTATGATTGTTCATGTTTAGCTTGGGAAACACACACACACATTTAAATTAGCTTTCAGAGAGTCAGATTTTATCTCTGCCTGATTCTATCTTTGGATTGTTACGATTAACTAGCCTTTTCATAAGACTAAGCAATATTATAAAACAACAGCGGCACCACTACAAACAGAATGGACACCATCTATCACCTAATCATCTTCAAAGGATACATTAATTTCCAAAGCACCACTTGAATAGATACTGGTACTGATTCCTTTTCTGTACAAATGTGGAGGAACAGAAGAGATAGGAAAATGTAATATTTTTTTTGTTCTATATATGATGAAATATTTTTTTGATAGGTTTAACATGTATAGTTGTTATACTATAGTAAGGCGACGTTTCAAATCCTTCTACAGAACAGTGCATTCTGCCTTTAATTGGTATTAGCTGTCCAAAAAGAGATTTAATTGACATTGACATGCCAGCCAAAAGTCTTAGCAAGCTATAGACTCTCTCTCCAGGACACATTAAACTAGATTGTCTGGTTCTTTTGTAAAAACAATTCCTGGCCATGATAGTCTTTCTTTTTTTCTTTCTTTTACTTCCTCTCATATGGTTGTAGTGATTACCCCTGCCCCATTTATTCATAGCTGTGGTCATTTTAATTATTGGGACCTGACACTAGCTAAATGAGATGGGTCTCTCTAGTAGTCCTTTCTCTCTTTCTGTGACACACACGCTAACCCTAGAAGGCTGTGCTTTCTAATACACTAAATGGGATGGCATCCACACTAGGCACCTTTGGCATGTAGTAATTAGCATTGTGTAAGACATGTGGGAAGGGCGGAAGTGTGTGGTTTACCACCTTGTGAGCACTGCTGGTTGGAAGATAATCATGTGGAGGTTCAGACTGTGATTAATGAGTCTCCCAGGATGATAAATGACCTGTGTCAAGAGGTGGAGCTTAGCTATTGCTGGCATGTTAGTAGAAGCATTTTAAAGTCAGACCTTGTCTAGACTGAAAACCAATGGAACAAAGTAAAGTTGAGTTACACTTGCTGTATTTTTGTGATATTTAAAAGTATTCTATTAATCTAATCTAGATATTTAACTACTCTGGTATGATGGTCTCATCAGAATTCAGAATTTCGAAACACAAGCTAAAAAAATTTGAGATAAACAATCAATTATATATATATATATATATATATTATATATATATATATATATATATATATATATATATATATATATATATATATTCCTTCTGTTTAGAAATTAAAAAAGGTTCAGCCCATTACTAATTTGTGGAATCCACTGCTTTTGCTTATTACCAATGACAATTACTGTTATTTATGCTGAGATCTTAAGAGGAACATAAATAAGTTGTTTGCTGCTTATACATTCATCCATCCTTACACTGTATCTATCTAAATAGACAGATGACTAAATAGCAGAGGGTTGCCAGGTGGATATCAGCATGTCTCCAGAGTCTGTAAGGTTCCATAACTTTTGGTTACATTGCACAACGTAAGAGAAATTGCATGACATTTTCAGGATAAAATCTCATAATCTTTGCTCAAGCTGTAGCCAGGGTTTCTAGTCTTTTCTTTTGGGTGACAAAAGCAATAACCATCCTGTCAGCAAGCATGATTAGGTCTCATGGCCAGGAGAACCATAAGATATTCTTGGCATGTGCATCATGATGACACTGAATGTATCTGGGCTGTATCTATAAAATAACTCATCAAATTATGTTAGAAATAATAAAGTTAGTTAAACAGAAAGTTAATTACAATAAACAATATATTAGCAAATTAAACATTTTATTCACCATTATTATAATTAATTTATTTAGTAAGTTACTGAGTATATAATTTATAGAAAGTATATAACTTTAAAGTGAACCCATTCTATTGTGTATGACACCAGATAGTATAAATCATTACAGTATTCAGTTGCGAACAGTGTGGACAATGTGGATAAAACTTTAATATGGCTAATATAGTCAGGGTTTTTGGTTCAAGAACTCTTGTTGACTAAATGAAGCTTGTTTATGCACCTACAGGATATTTAAACAGAAAAAGGCTTTAGGACAGCAAAATCTAGGGGGGTAACAAAAAACATGAACTAGTTATTCTGCATCATTAAACATTATATTTTTAGCTTATCAATATTTATAAGATGTAAATGGCTGTCCTAGAAGTAACAAGGACTACATGAGCTCAAAATGACTGACTGGAGACAGTTAACAAAGTGTTTCACTGCTGCACATGATGCAACAAAAAGGCCATTAGGATTTATTACATAATCCTGAAAGTTTATGTTTAGCTGCCTGTGGCTCTATAGACATACTTCCATCTTGTCTGAATAAAGTAGTAGAATAAAGTATTATGCATGTAGAGTCTAATAAACTTTCACACATTCCCAACTTTATTAAACTGATGGCTGTCAGTTGGTTTACCTGCAAATTAGGACATTTAGGGATTAAAACAGTGTTCCTAAATCAAATCATTTTGAAACATAAAATTGTACATTTGTACTGTATACATTGTTCAGTCACCATTTAATTTTACAAATTGGTAACAAAAATTGAGGTAAAACATAAGCTAGGGACACAGAATCCTCATCAGTCCATGTGATTTCAAATTTTTAAAGATTTAAAAAGTCCTGATTAAAATAAATAAAATTACCATATGCTCTACATCCTGTCTAAAATATTTGTTATGATAGTTCCCTGTCGGTGTAAAATTAGCTTCTGAAATGTATTATTTTCTGGATTCCTTCAGGTAAAGGATAAACCACTTAAACTCTAGCAGCGCATAGCTATTTTACCATAGTAACACAGCCTATGCTAGAGTTCTGGTAGTTCCTAGGTATTGGCTCTAGTTCACAAATATTTGAGAAGGTAATCAGTGAATATTAGTTTACGCTGTTGAATGTGGGAAGGATTTGGTTGTGAGAAGAATTTGGTTATGGTGAGGATTTGATTAGTCTATCGTCTAACTATTGCAGCCATGGGAGTATGTGGATTACCTACTGTATCTCTTACCTACCAAAGTTTATCGCTGCTGGTAGTTCTAGACAGCCGAGTACTCAAAACTCAAATTAAATGTAAACTTTATTTTATTTTTTATACATTTTAAATGGAACAAATAGAATAAAAAACTGTAATCCAATTGAGTGCAATATTTACTTAAAGAGCAGCAGGTAATAAATGAATATCTACAGTTATTAAACAGAAGTAGAGAGTACAGTGACACAGTTTTGATAGTCATACAATGTAAAGCAAGTTATGTAATTAAGGAGACTTTTAACATGTTTAAAGTGACACACAGTTATTTAGTTGTCTGATGGTCTGCAAAAAAAAACTGTTGCTCATCCAGTTTGGCCTGTGATTACCAGACGGTAGATTGAAAAGTAGGTTGTGAGCTGGATGAGTGCAATACACTATTATTTTGCAATCCTTTCTTAGGCAAAGTGTCTGGTACAGTAGATGTCCTCATACTTTGATGTTTGTGATTTTACTGAGCAGGGCCTTGTAGCCTTGTAACACAACTTACAAATCTTATGCGTTTGGGTGGAAACTAGACCATTTAAAAGTTCTATGGGGTTGGCATAGGTCATGCTGATTACCTGATTCGATCCAGAGCTTGGGAAGAGCTTGGTATTTGCAGCTTAACTGCAGGTCTCCAGTTCTCCCACCTCCCAAAAACCATTTAAGTTATGAGTGTGTGAATGAGTTTGTTCACCCACCTAATGCCCTGTTAAGAAGATAGATTATGGATCCACACAGACCAGGATAAAGCTGATATTTAATAAATGAATAATGAATTTAAAAAGGGTCAGAACCAATATTTTATTTAGACCTTTTATGTATTCATTGTATAAAATGGTATTTTCTGGCATTTTATGTTCTTTATAAGAACCTATTCATCCTTGGGTGATTTCATTATAAATTAACAAAATGTATAAAAAGTGTAAATGTGTTAAAACTATGTTCATTTATGTGGCCATATTTGTATTCATGAATTCCATTATTCTGTCATTCTGCACCCCCAACAAGACAGGACAACCGTGTTACCTTTACTGCAGTTTTCAAATTAGACTGCTTTTCAAATACCAAGAAACACAGCTGTCTTTGATTTACAGGGTGATTTTTTTTCTTAACTTACATGTTAATCTTATTTCTTTATATTTTAAATGAGTTGGCTGATGTTGTGAAATAGTGCATAAGGTCTAAAAGAGTAATATTTTAGGCTTGGCAGTGCATATTTACCCATCAAATAGCAATGTTAAAGAAAAAGATATTGATATCAAGCTATTGGACAGCATTTTATAAGAAGCCATATTCAAGCTGTTTCACACACTAAATGGTCAAACTACAACTTGACAACTTGACCCACCAAATGAACCAGGTAGCAAAGATTTTGGTATGATTTGGCATGAAGCCGGCACAGCTGGCATTTATTCAGCACTGGCATACGACATGCGAATCGAACATGGCCCGGTTATGGTGGAGATGGAACTGTCTTTAAGGCGGCAAACAACATATGGGCCAGTTGTTAAGTGTATTATTTGGCCCAGATGTGAAATATAGAACTGTGGGCCACATATGTGTGGCCAGTCTTATCCCACAGTTAAAATGTAATTTCAGATATTTCAGATAAGGCGATTATATTTTCATACACACAGCTGTTTCCCCTATTCCTGTTAGCAACATTGGATTATTGCTCTCTATCTCTTCAAGGTTTCCTCAAACAAATAACTTCAATTATGAATAATAGTAATTTGGCATGAAAAACGTATGGTAATTTAATTATAAAACCCTATATATCTATAACATTATACTTATTTCACTTTCACACTTTCATGCACAAGACAAAGCCAATTTTCTTCTCTCTTAAATGTCTTATTATAGCAAAAATAAATAAATACTAAAATCTAAACAAAAAATGTAGGTCATCGTAGTGTCACACACTCACTCTTGTACCTTTGTCTTTTTGTTCTATTTTCAAATACTTTTTTCTTCAGTTGAAAGTGTGCAATCTTGATTTAGCTGGATGGTGATGAACACTTTAAACAAGATTAAAATAAAAGATCTAATGAGAAAACTACTTCCGGAAACAGTGCTGTTGAAGAAGTGAGCAGGCACTAATGCAATCTTGAACCTGCACTTCACTAACCCTCGTGGACTTCTTAATTCTGGAACTGCCTGACGTCTGCAGCCACAAAAAGGAAATCAATTCCACCATTAAAAGAGGGATGGTGGCAGGAGAGAGGGATGGTGGCAGGAGAGAGTAATGGTGGCAAGAGAGAGGAGGAAGAGAAAAGAGCGTCAGGAGAGTACAACAGGTTAATGGACTTGTGACTTGTTTGGATGTTGAGTTGTGTGCACAATGCAGCTTGTTCATGAACTGAAACATAGATGTTTAAGAGCTTTTGGAAATATCGCATTGACATTAAAGCATTTTTCTTTTTTTTGTTTGTTAGAATGTAAAATATTTAGTTTAAATGTAAAACAAATATTTATTTTAGAATACTGTTGTTCAGGCATTTTTCATTTGGGCCAAGGGTGTGTATAAAATGGCTAGATTAATGTTTTGTTGAGGCTGAAATGTGGAACCAACTTGTTGGTCCCACATAGGACTAGAATCAGGCCAGCTATAGTCATACATTTGGCTGAGATATGGCTATGCCACTGGCCATATGTGGCCTGAGTTCTGGCAAGCAGACCTGGTCCAGTCATGTACCGTAATTCATTGCTGTATTTGGGCCAAGTGAAAGTGGGATGTGTGGGTTGTATCACAGGGCCAAAACTATTTTGGTATGTGGTTATTTTTGTTGCTCCTTATAAGCAAGGGGGGTTGTTAGGGGGAACCTGCATCGGAGAGAGACAATTTGGCAACCTTTGAGGTGTGAACTGAATTGCAGTGATAGATGCCAAATCTCAAAGACAAAGACACACAACACACACAACGCACACAGTGTTAGGAAACATGATCAGACCATTAACCAGGAGCAGGTGCAGGTGATAAACAATGAGCAGTGCCAGACTACCAGATGACAGAAACTAATAAGATTTTGTAATACTGGAGTTATAAAAAAAAAAAAAAAAAAAAAAAAAAACATTTTGCTACACTGTTTCTCAATTCTGGATCTGCATTGTTAAGCAGATTTAAAGTTTTATCGTAGCTTGGAGTATTTGAAAGCTGTATTCTAACCTGTAGTCCAACCTTGACTTAAATGACAGGATCAAGATGAAAGTTCAGTACCATTTTACCAGATGTTGCAATATGATCCCTTGAAGTGTGTAAAACTTTTGTTTTACCAGCTGGTTTACCAGCTGTGCCCTGAATCTCATGATTGTATTAAATACATTTTATTTATCCCAGAAGTGCAATTGGTTCAGTAAAAAGCATAAAGCAGTTCAAATTAAACAGACACCATATTCAGGTGGCATTCGTTTCTCAGGGTGACATCTGTAATAAAATATTTGCCCATCTTATTCTTAATAAAACCTCCGTCTGGGCAGTTGTCAATTAACATGCGGCATGTAAGTTTCTAGCAGCTTTGTTTTTTTTTTAAACACAGATGTTTGTCACACATGGTGGTATAATGATAGTATTTGATTTATAGAAAAGAACAGTCATAAAATTCTGGTTTAAGTGAATATTTTAAAAAAAGTCTATACATAATGTAAGCTGTAATCATTATAGCTCTTTCAATCACACTTCTTTTTTTATTCTTTAGTAAAGACAGTAAGGAGATAAAGTGATGTGACCCCAACCTCAATCTTTCCTTGATTGATCTATTCAGTGGATGCACACTCAATAAATAGATAAATAGAAATGGATTATATATATTGAACCAATATACATACTTTTCAAGAAAGTAAATGCAAATGCGAACAATGTTCTACAGAATTACAAAACCTTACATAGTCTTACAGTATACTTGCTTGGTTATGTATACTTATAAAGCATATTTTACATGTTATTTGATTTTTTATTTACATGCAGATCACACATCTGATTTCAAAGTAAAATAAGCTGAAGACATTACCTGGAAAAACAAATCTAGTCTAAATTGAGCTCTTTTGTACTGGAAATAAATCTTATAATGTCTAAATAGGGCTAATATCAATATGTTAAATTGAAGCGTTATCTGTCTATATTGCGCTGCTCCTAACAAACCCCCTACCTTTTTTTTCCCCAAGTATGCTCATCTTGGAGTTATGAAATCCCCTTTAAGCTTTTCAATTGTTACACACTCCTTAGGTTGTGTCAGGCTTGTCTTGAACAAAACTTTCTTATTCTAAAATAACTGGGAGAAATCACTCTCATATGAACAGTTGGAATCTCCCCTCATTAACCTCTCTTTGGATGTTTCTCCCTGCTTGAATATATATCGCTCCTTAGAACACTCTCCCTCTCAACTTTTAGCCATCTGGCCTGAGGCTAAAGAACCCTTGACGGCTCATCTACAGATTAATCACACCGATGCAACCTTATTCTCTCTCACCCACTAAAACACGTCGCGTTTTTGTATGGATCTGTGTGTGCTATTTAGCGTTTGCTGTGACAGCTCTATTAAAAAGACAGAGTGCCCATTGCGTTGTGCCCTGTTGCTGGAACACGCATGACTAAACAGGTCCTGACATTTCCCCATAGATGCTGCACTGTCTCTAATTCTGTTGCTTGCCTCTGCTTTGACATGGACCTTTCATGTACACCCGACAGATGTCACTTGTCTCTGCTTAACAAGTGGAGAAAAAGTGGATAAAAGAATAAAGAGGAAACAAATGCAAATCTACACATGCCTCCTTTTTTATAAAGGGAAATTATATAATATACAATGATTTTGATAAACAGAGTGAACAGATGAAATATTGACAGGTAAATGGCAAAGTATACAAGAAGGCAGTGCTAAAGCCTGATTTGTTTTCTTTTTTGATTTTTCTTATAAATCCCTCAAAGCCCTGAAAACCCGATTTTCACAAAAGTCATTTTTGAAAACGAAAGCTCTAACTAGCCAATCTGTCAAACTAGGCAGTTCTGCAACAGTTGATACATACTGACATTGTCAAAAGAATGTACAGAAATGTAATCTGTTTATTCAATTCAAAGTTTAGTAGAAATAATTTATATCTCTGTTTAACATTCTTAACAGTAGGCATGGACACAAAGCAGCTTTGCAGAAAGTCAGAATTAGATGAGTAGATTTAGATCTCTAATTAATTATCCATACCTGATTAATTAAACAACTTGTAGCAAAGACAACATGAAGAAGAAACCATATTCAAATCATTACAGAAGAAGTAATAACATACTATTTTTTTTTTAATAAAATACAATCTACCAAAGATGCATACTCACATAATATACTCACACTCATACTCTCACACATACTCTTACACTCTCATAATGCATACTCACACAATTTGCACCGCACCTCAGAGGCTGTAAGTCAGTGGTACCTCTCGTAGGCACTGGTCTGGAAGTGGCTAACCAACCCAATCCCAGGTTGGCCAACCTCTTCTCATGATGTCTAGCTTTTCTGGAAAAGTCCGTCTTAAAAATGGACTTTTAAGTATGTCAAAGACCAAATAAATTTCTCTTTCTCCATCAGCTATTGTGGGCGTAAAAAATTCTAACTCAGACGTATTAATGTGTGCAGAGCGCTACAGACGTGTTTTGCTAGTCGAACTTGGCTATAACAGTTTCCCTTTGACCAACCATGGAAAAATGCTGACTATTGCTCACTATTCTGTGAGGTGAATTTGAAATCTGATTGTTAAAGAAACAGACCTATTGCTGATATAGTTTGAGGTTCATTGGCCAGCACTACTGAATCTGAAGGCCATGGGCAGATTAAATTGACATGGCAGCACATCGAGGCTAAAATCTGATTGGACAAAAAAAATCTAACATCCACATACACGTACTGGAAGCAGTGCAGCCAAGTGCCGCCAAGAGAATAAACTGGGAATAAATTAATACAATTTCATGGAACAAATATTAGATTTAGGTTGTAAATGTACGTCAGTGCTACTGATAGTGTTTAGGCCAGCTGTGAAGGCTTTGCTGGCCCTGACAGCCCACCACCGATATATTTCCCTCAAGCCATCATGCTCCTCACCACACATAACTGAACTGGAACTCACATGCACACACTCACTCAACTGTGTGTTACTGAGCTGCTACAAATCTAAACTCAAACACACACTCATTTATTTCGATGCACACACATCCATGTCTTCAGCGCCAACCATTTTATATTATTATTTTATTAAACCTTTATAACTGTTTATGCTGTTTTTGCACATCTACTTGATTGTTGCTGTTGCTGATTTGCACAAATTTTTGTGTTTATATTTATAATCATATACAACAAATATTTAAACTTCACTTTTGTATACAGTTCTCTTTTGCACATTGTACTTTATAACACATAATACACCAGGATTATTGGTGGCGCTAATTGTGTGTTTTGTGTATTTTTCTTACATTGTCTTGTGTTGTCTGTTTCAGGCATTACTCTAGGTGAGGTCCAATTCATCCCGAAGGTGTTCAATAGGGTTGAGGTCAGAGCTCTGTAGCAGGAGATCTTCCAATCCATTTACTTATTATCTTCAATAACCACATTTCCTGGTAAGGATTGTAGTGCATTGAAAAGATTATCCTAGGATCACCAGTCCTATAACATAAACAGTAGATTCCAAACTACAAAAATGTAATTATTAAAACAAAATTAAAACAAATTGTTTTAATACAAAGTGCATTATCCACATTGTCAAAAGCAAAAAAAAAAAGATTTTTTATTAAATACAGCATTATTAGTAGTTGGAATGTCCCTATTTTGCTTTTACCGAAAGTTTGCATTCATTCTGGCATATTCTGACAACTCCACCAACTTAGGTAAAACCTGATAATTCATGTAAGCCCAAAACACTAAGAGTGTTCAGTTGACAGAATGAATCTCAAACAATATTTGACCTTTTGATCAAAAGATTTACAAATGTCAGAATTTTGCTTACCATCAACAGTGAACAAATTGCTTAGAATCTGGTATATTTAAGATTTTAAATATTTACCTTTTCCTGTTTTTAATAATTCATTATTTTTTATTTACTTTACAAACTCTGTACACATTAGAATTTAATGACCTCAGTTTGACAATTAAGAAAAATGTCCTTAAATGGAACAACTGAAATGTTTCTGTCCCAATAATCGTAAGCAAACAAAATGTCTTATAATATAAAATATACAATATAATAAATAAAATAAATACAATTGTATATTTTTGCATCGTGCATATTCACACACAGTTGCTTTTTGAACAGAACACTGGATTCTGAACCAGATAATGCAGACCATTATACAGTGCCCTCCACAATTATTGGCACCCATGTTTAAGATGTGGTCGTGGACTTCTAAAAATTTCCCCTTTTTTTTAAAACAACATAGAACCCAAATGCAAAAAAAGAGAAAAATCCAACCTTTTATTTAAGTACATTACTTTGGTGGTAAAAAAATCACACATTTAGAAAAAAAAAAAAAACTTGAAATCATGTGTGCCACAATTATTGGCACCCCTGATGTTAATACTTTGTACAACCTCCTTTTGCCAACAAGACAGCACTTAATCTCCTCCTATAACATTTCACAAGATTGGAGAACACAGAGAGAGGGATTTTTGACCATTCTTCTTTGCACAATCTTTCTAGATCATCCAGTGTCCTGGGTCCTCTCTTATGCACTCTTCTCTTTAGCTCGCCCCACAGGTTTTCGATTGGGTTGAGGTCTGGGGACTGAGATGGCCATGGGAGGACCTTGAGTTTGTGACTGCTGAACCACTTTTGTGTAGATTTTGCCACATGTTTTGGATCATTATCCTGCTGAAAGACCCAATGACGACCCATCTTCAGCTTTCTGGCAGAGGCCATCAGGTTTTTATTTAAAATATCCTAGTACTTCAAAGCGTTCATAATGCCATGCACCCTAACAAGGTTCCCAGGGCCTTTGGAAGAGAAACAGGCCCACAGCATCACAGATCCTCCACCATACTTCACGGTGGGCATGAGGTGCTTTTCGGCATACTCATCTTTTGTTTTACGCCAGACCCACTTAGAGTGTTTGTTGCCAAAAAGCTCAATCTTAGTCTCATCTGACCAAAGTACACGATCCCAGTTGAAGTCCCACTACCGCTTAGCAAACTCCAGACGTTTACGTTTGTGAGTGTTAGTGGGAAAAGGCTTTTTCCTTGCATGCCTCCCAAACAGCTTGTTGGCATGTAGAGAGCATCTGATGGTTGTTTTGGAGACTCTGTGACCCCAAGATGCCACTCTTTGATGCAATTCTGTGACGGTGAGCTTGGGAAATTTTTTTACTTCTCTTACCATCCTCCTCACTGTGCGTTGTGGCAAGATAAACTTGGGACCTCTTCCAGCCTTGTTTGTCACTGTTCCAATTGTTTTAAACTTCTTAATGATTCCTCTGACTGTAGATACCGGCAAGTTAAGGCGAGTGGCTATTTTCTTGTAGCCATTGCCTGACTTATGAAGGTCGACACACATCTGCCTTCCTTGAATGGTGTGTTCTCTTGTCTTTGCCATGTTGACAAATGGGTAAGAGAATTAGGCCTCTGTGTCATGTCATATTTATACCCCAGGGAAACAGGAAATCATGAATTACTAATTAAAAGTCCCTTGATACCCTGACCAACCTTAGCAACTACAGAAAAATATATAAAAAAAATAAATAAATAAATAAATTTTTCAGAGGAATTGTTAGGGGTGCCAATAATTGTGGCACACATGATTTCAAGTTTATTTTTTTTTTCTAAATGTGTGATTTTTTTACCACCAAAGTAATGTACTTAAATGAAAGGTTGGATTTTTCTCTTTTTTTGCATTTGGGTTCTATGTTGTTTTAAAAAAAAGGAGAATTTTTAGAAGTCCACGACCACATCTTAAACAGGGGTGCCAATAATTGTGGAGGGCACTGTAGATTATGTTACAATGTCTCCTGCTTTCAGCAAACAATATGATTTGTGACTTTTAATACATGATGGAAATAATAATAATAATAATAATAATAATAATAATAATAATAATAATAATAATAATAATAATAAGCATATTAACTATGTTTAATTTAACATACCTACAAACAAGTCCTTGTGGGCTAGACCTACTTGATAATGAGGACACTCAATAAGACTGACTCATTCTCAAACGACATCCAGAAATAAGCATACAAATCTGTGGGGTTTACATGTTAAAATGTTTTAAAATATCTCATCCAAACCTAGAATTAAAATTCAACATTTCCTTGTAATTTCTTTTTAATTAGAAGCTTGATGCACTAAGAGTTTCAATAGGAAATGAAGTGTAAAGCAAATACATTCACTGCCTGCACAAGCCACTGATCTAAAACAAATGACAGAGTCAGCAGCTGCGTCCCCCAGTCAAAAAGCAGAGTTATAAATTATTGCCATTATGCGCAGGTTCAAATAATTTGCTTGGTTAAATCTTAATCAAATACACATGTGACTAATTCAGATAACAAAAAAGTACTAAACATATAATTTTCAACACAGTGCTGTGTTCTTTTTTAAACTAAATCTTACCAAAGAGTTGTTTGTTTTAATCATGCTTTCTAATTTTTACCTTATTTATGAGCTATACACAACTGAGAGTTTTCTTTGTATTTTTGTGAATTTTATTTGGTTGTGTGTTTTTATCCTGTTTTATATCTGCTTCATTATTCAGCATGTATTCATCCATCTATTTGTTTATTTAGCTGGGGATATACAGTATCTTACACAAATCTCACATTTCAGCAACCATTTCAGTATATCTTCTCAAGGGACAATACTATAGAAATGAATTTTGAATACACTTTAGAGTAGTCTATGTGCAACCTATATAGAAGTACAGATTTACTGTCCTCTAAAAATAACTTAACCTACAGCCATTATTGTCTAAATGGCTGGCAACAATAGTGAGTTCACCTTAAGTGAACAAAACTGTGTCGTAAGTAAGTAAATAGCTCTTAGTATTTGGTTGCATATTGTTTGTTTTATGGCAACAGACTGACATCTTCCAACTGCTGCATATTCTATTGTGATGTTTTTCCCAGCTTGTCCTGCAGCTTCTTTCAGTTTGTCATTTATTTTTTTAAAGGTTTTTCTCTGCAGTCTCTGATTCAGGAGGTAAAATAGAATCCCAAATCGATTTGATGCATTTCTCTGAAAATTAAGAAAATTCATTCTCCTGCTGCCATCATAAGTTCTATTATCAATAATGATTAGTACCTGTTTCAGAAGCAGCCATGCAAGCCCAAGCCATGACAGTAACTCCACCATGCTTGACTGATGAGCCATTGGATTATATACAGATCCCTTCTTTATCCATAATTTAGCCTTTCCATCAGTTTGGGAAATGTGATTTTGGTTTCAGAACTTTTGTGGCTTATCAATATATTTCTTAAAATCTGGCCTTCCTAATTTTGATGAGTAGTTTCTTACGTTTAAGCTTATATATTTTCAATCTTGAAAGTCTTCTTCAAATAGTGGATTGTAATACCCTGTGGAGGTTATTAGTGATATTACTGACTGCTGTTTTGGGGTTTTTCTTTATAGCTGTTTTAATGTTCCTGTCATCAACTGCTGTTGTCTTCCTTCACCAATCTGTTCACTGTCTGGTTGTTAGTACACCTGTGCTTTCTTTCTTTTTCAGGTTTCACGTTTTTATGTTGCCTATGCCAACAGTTGTGTAATGTTTTCTATTTTCAAAATTGGATTGCTTTTCTTCCATAGATAGCTTTCTGGTCTACATTTTTGATCTTTCATTTAAACAAAAAAACAACAACAAAAAAATACAGTCTTCACAGGTAAAAACCTTTACATGCAAAAAAAACCCCAAAACAAACATACAAAAAAAAAAAACCCTAACTATAACATGTATGCAAAATGTTTTTTCTCCAATAAATCTTTAGTAAATACGGCAGTAGCATAGTTATTCTAATAAGTACATTATTCAAGGTTATCTGGTTTGCCATAAAATAATCATGAATACAGTTAATGAGATGAATTTTTTTTATATAAACATAAATAACTAAGACTTTTGAAGGTTGCTGTTTTACACTAAGTAATACTAACAGCATTAACTAAGCCAATGTATTTCGTATTAATGTATACCATTCTTCCCTATACTTTTTTTTGTTAACTAGCTGCATAAAAAATGACACAACTCTTCTAACTTTCGCTATCATTAGTGTGTGCATAAATACCCCTGTGTGTCATGTCCTCATGAAGCAACTCATTTAATTATACTACCAATTACCAAGTTGGTTGTGTTCATTGTTCATGGTTCATGTTTGTTCATCTTATGATCTTATTTACATTATACATTTTTCATCTTTAGATTTGCCCACTTTAGCCCGTTGTATGTTTTTGATATTTTCTGCCGATATGGATTTGTATGCAATTGTATTTATATAATAAAACATTCTTACCCAGCACTCTACAATGTTAACTCTTATCCTGACTTCAACCTATAGTAAATAACCAGTAGGAAAATATTACAGTTTTTCTCAAATGCTAAAACACAAAGCCAATCCTCTAAACCAAATGACCAGTTGTCTAAACACATTTACTAAATCTAGCCATCATTTTCCAATATCATAAACACATTTCACATGAAGACACAATTCACAAAACACAATCCTCCGTTCTCATAAATCTTAACACATTTTTTTTTTGCTAAAAAACAAGTTGCAGAATGAACTCTGCTCATATTCTCAAATGAAAGCTCATGTGATGCAAAATGCTTGCCACAGTCAGCAATATTTGAACACAATGAACACACCTGGCATCATTCATTACACACAATGACTCAAAATTGAAGACACTTGTTGCTAATGCTGTGACCACATGTACAAAAGCAAGTTCAGAGTGCACAGTTTGCTGAAGATTCCAAACAAACACAATGGATGAAGGCAGAGTCAGGGGAAGAGGAATTCGAGTCAGAGGAGGGAGAAGAGCTGGCCATGGAAGAAGAGGAGCAGGCCAACGAGGAAGAGGAGTTCAAATCAGTGGAGGAAGAGGAGCAGGCCAACGAGGAAGAGGAGTTCAAATCAGAGAAGGAAGAGGAGCAGGCCAACGAGGAAGAGGAGTTCAAATCAGAGGAGGAAGAGGAGCAGGCCAACAAGGAAGAGGAGTTCAAATCAGAGGAGGAAGAGGAGCAGGCCAACAAGGGAGAGGAAAAGGTCCAGGAGGGAGAGCAAGACAACCTCGCACCATCATTACGGACGAGATGCGAGCAACAGTCATTGACCATGTCATTGTCCATGGCATGACAATGGCTGAAGCAGGACTACGAGTCTGTCCAAAGTAGGTAGGTTCACCGTGGCCACCATTATCAGGGCATTCAGACAACACAACAGGTATTTTACTCTATTGCTTTCTTTGTCACAATACAATTTACAAGCCTGTGAAAGTAGTCTATTGGTTTCAAATCAGTTGTTACTGTATTGTAAAACTGACAACACATGTTTCTTTCTTTAGAGTTGAAAGAATGCCACATAGAGGTGGGAGGGTTGCCATATTTACAGTGGCACAAGAAACCCTCATTGTGGATATGGTTCGTGAGAACAACCTCATCAGACTCCGGGAGATCAGAGACAAAGTCATTGCGGATAATGTCAACTTTAAGAGCATTGATGATGTCAGCTTAGCCACAATAGACCGAGTTCTCCGGCGCCAAAAGATGCGGATGAAACAGGTCTGTAGGGTTCCCTTTGAGCGCAACTCTGTGCGTTACGAGCAGTGTTGGGCAGTAACGCGTTACTAGTTACTAGTCTGTCTGCCACCCTACTCCCCTTTCCTGAACCCTATAGAGGAGTTCTTCTCATCATGGAAATGGAAGGTATATGACAGGGCGTTTTTCTCGCGGTGCCTGGCAAGAGACAATATAGCCTGCGATGTGGATGAGATGATGTGGCCGAATGCAGCTCAGCGACATGATGCCGCACAGTGATTGTGGTGTGTGTGTGTGTGTGTGTGTGTGTGTGTGTGTGGTGTGAATAAAGTAAATAAAAAAACTTCACACCCTGATCATGTTTTCAAGAGTACTGTTGTGTGCAATAGATTCTGTTTTTTGCATTGAGTTGTGTTACAGTAGTGTACATGCAGAATTTACTATATATTTATACTCTTCATATGAAATCTAAATGCCTAATCCTCTGCAGAGATCTAAGAACATCCATTACTGTAAAGTTTCAAAAATATGCATTGGCAGTTATGAAACAAAGAACCTTCTCACAAATTGAGCATTGTGTTTTTAATTGTTTTGCTGTAGTGTGTAATAATGTGTATAGTGTTTACATTTTTGAAAGCTTCGAGCTGCTCTTTTGGTGTGAAAGTTTGAGTTTTGAAGTGAGAAGGTGTGGTTGTGTTTATGTAGCTTCAGAAAAGGGTGTTGTGTTTAGACATTGGGGAACATGGAGAAAACGTTTGTGAATGTGTTTTAGCATTTGAGAAAAACTGTAATGTGACACTATATGAATGGATTATATGAATACATTTAATCCATTGTTGTCTTCACAACCAGTTAGAAACATGCACATCCATGCATATTAAGTAACAAGTCTCATTTTATCAGCCAGACTCAGACTAGGAATTGATGCCTTTCGATACCAGACAAGGTCACACAGTAGCACACACACAAAGCATGTCTAAAAAAAAAAGCAAGTTCAGTTTTCCAAGGCTGCTTATTAGAATAAATTCATTTTAATCTTTTGTCTTCCAGACAATTAGTCATCCTTTGACCACTCATCACCAAAAGCAGACACTATGTGCTCTTTCCTTTTTCTCTCTCTTCCTCCCTGTTTGAACATATGCACATTTATCTTCCTCAGACACAGAGAGTGACATTCTGCCTGGCAGCTTTGGCCTCGGTTGAGGGTTTTGAAGACTGAAATGCTTCATCTCTGTCTCTATACACACTCACAAAGGCCATATGCACACATAATGGAAAAAGTATTCCACTGTGCATATGCAAGTTTTTTTAATCCTCTGATATCCTTAGTTCCTTCTTTACTGTTTGTGGACCAGTAATATTTCAGCTGCTGCTATGGCTACAGAGACAGGCATAGCAACCTTGCCCAAATTTTGTAGGAATTTGAACTAAACGCTATATCATCAACAGTTTATCACTTAAGACAGATAATTGTTCCTCTTCTTGACTCTGCTTGGTTCCATATTTTAGAAATGCCTGATAGCACATTAGTAAGCCTGGAAGTGCCTGTTCTTCATATGTCTATCATTGTTATTGTGCCAGATTTTTTATAGCAGCAGTAAACAATAAATCAGCAAATGCTTTGGAATAGACAGATCCTCTATATGAAGAAAACACTTGAAGGGTATTGCTTATAAAGCTATAAAGCAAAAACCTTTCATAACAGCTATAGGGCTATTTCTACATGCAGCAATTGCCATTAGGTCTATACCATTTTAGTTCATTTATAGTTCATACTGACATTCAATTTAATTACAAAAACCTAGATTTTGTAGAATCAGAGTGCATTCTGTGTTGAGGTTAGGCAAATCATCTAAAAATATAAGACATTTTCTTTATTTTATATCTTTTCTCTCGGGTACGCTACTGCAGGGAGGGCATGCTAACGTTGGAGTTTCTATCCAAAGAGTGCACTAGTCAGAGCTTGCAAACCACATCGATAGCAAACTGCACAAGCTTAAATATATTTGTATGGATTTTATAGCTGGGTTTTTTTTTCCACTTTTCAAAAAAGCGAAACATCCTGAGGAAAGGTCAGCCAAAACAGTTCAAAAGTCATTAAGCGTTTTTATGAACTACTTATACATTTCCTTTCCAATAGAATTTTCACAAAAACACACAATTTGCCTTCTTTTCAAATCCCCAGGAAAACCTCAATGCACTGAAAAAATGCATGGAAAAACCAGGGTCATTTTATGATAATAATATTGATGCTTCTGCTAGAGATTATGTATGTATGAGGTGCAGCTGTGGCTGCAGTGAAAGGAGGCTCGTTGAATTGTGTTAATTGGGTTTCTTGCATTAGTAATGGCATTTATTCATACCTGTCTGTGATGCAGTGCTCTGTTATAAAGTGGTTCTCTATAAAATTGATGGTTTCTATAGACGTGGTGTCATAATGATGGCATTGAGGTTGATTGATTCAAGCAGAGTACCACTAATGCGTGGTAAAGTATTGCAACATACCTCTTAATTATTGAATTCATGTGTTTCAATTTAAGAGCTCAGTGAATCCAAGCATTGTACTGTGATGGAATGCCACCTTGCAATAAGTCTTTTAATTTTATCCATGAAATCACCTCACATCAACAAATACCCTGCTAAGCATTGAATGGAGTAAAACATGCCACCACTGGACTCTAGAGCCATGAAAATGTGTTCAGTAGCTTAACAAATCATTTGTCTTTGTTTGGCTATTCAATATTTTGCCTGACAACATTGAACCCATTGTAAAGTTTGGTGAAGGAGGTTATAATGGTATGTTGCTGTTATTCAGAGGCCTCTTATTTACAGTGAAGGGGAATCCTAATGATTTAGCATACCAAAACTTTTTGAACAATGCTATGCTTACAATTTTTTGCTCTTTTCTATTCCAGCATGAATGTGCCCCACTGCACAAAGAATAGCCTTGACTGGTCCCCATGGCACCCTGACCTATATATATATATATATTATATATATATATATATATATATATATATATATATATATATATATATATATATATATGTTGACAAGTATATGCTACTTGTCAACACATATATAATAATATATATATATATATATATATATATATATAATATATATATATATATATATATATATACATGTATATATATATATGTATATATGTATATGTATATCTATATCTATCTATATATATATATATATATATATTTATATATATATATATATATATATATATATATGTTGACAAGTAGGCATGAAGTGCAATCCCATTCCAATGCATCCAATAGGTATTCGATATGGTTAAGGTCAGGGTGCCATGGGGACCAGTCAAGGCTATTCTTATATATATATATATATATATATATATATATATATATATATATATATATATATATAATATATATATATACTGTATATAATTACATATATAATTACATAAATAAAATTTGGGACACTTGAAATATATATACATATATAAATTAATAAAAATGTGATACAATAGTCCCAACTCTTGCATACACAAGACTTCATTATATACATTTAATTGCTCATGGCTTTATGAAATTGTGTGCATAAATAAATGTCAGAGCATGATATGAAAAATTGAATGGAAAAATATGTTCCAGATCAAGTGGTATTTTATAAGTTGCCCAATAAAGAGAGTGGGGGGCCAGTTTAATTAAATTAATTAAAACAAAGTTGTTATAATTAATATGACAGGTACATACAGCATACAGCTATTCATGATTGATAGGTCACTTGATGTGACTTATATTTATATATTTTTCACAACAACCTTATATTTTTATCGTTTTTGAGTGACACAGGCATGTTCTTTTTGTTTATATGACAGATAATTGGAAACTTTCATGATATAAAGATTTATTTTGACCAAACAAATATGTAAATTTCAGATGTTTAAGTTATTTTCCTATAGAAAATCCTCCTATATACACAATATGAATAAAAAACACCCTGGATATTATGTATAGTGGCAACCTATATTATGCACACACATTCACACATTTATTTACACCTATAGACCGTTTAGCATACAGTATATGGTCTAACTACTGGCATTTTTTATTTACATTTACGGCATAAGCAGCCCTTATCCAGAGCGACGTACAAAAGTGCTTTGAGTCTCTAGCGATGAATAAATCTACACTGGTACGCAAGATTACAAATTTAATATAAATATAACTCTTGAATTCTACAAAACAAGCTAGGAAAGTGCAAATTTAAGTGTTTCAGGAAGAGGTAGGTCTTCAACCGTCGCTTGAAGATAGACAGGGATTCCTCTGTACGGACATCTAGGGAAGTCCATTCCACCACCTCGGTGCCAGAACAGAGAAGAGCCTTGAAGTATACTTACCTCTCAGTCTGAGAGTAGGTGGTACCTGGAGGATCTCAGACAACATGGTGCAGTGCGAGATATGATAAGGTCTCTGAGGTAAGATGGTGCTGGTCCATTTTTGGCCTTGTAGGCAAGCATCAGTGTTTTGAATCTAATACATGCAGCTACTGGAAGCCAGTGAAGAGAGCACATCAGTAGGGTGGTGTGGGTGAACAGCGTTCAGAGGAAGACCTGCCAGCAGAGAGTTGCAGTAGTCCAGTCTTTAAATGACAAGAGACTGAACAAGCACCCAGGCAGTCTGTGTGGAAAGAAATGGTCGAATCTTTCGGATGTTGTAGAGAAGAAATCAACAGGAACAAGCCACATTAGCAACATGTGAGAAGAAGGACAGTTCATTATCCATAGTTACCCAAGTTGAGCAGTGGCTGAAGGGGAGAGCAGAGAGTAATGAAGAGTTATTCTGAGATCTTGACCTGGAGATGAATCACGTGGGATGACCAGCAGTTCTATTTTGCTGGGGTTGAGTTTTAGTTGATGAGCACTCATCATGAAGATATGTCTGTCAAGCATGCTGAGATCCGAGCGGAAGCTGTGGTATCTGATAGAGGGAAAGAAAAGATAAGTTAAGTGTCATCTGCATAGCAGTGGTAAGAAAATCCATGTGAGGATATGACTTCACCAATGGAGTGGGTATAGAGGAAGAAAAGGAGGGGACCAAATACAAGCCTTGTGGGACACCAGTGGTGAGTCTGCACGGGGCAGATGTGGATCCCCTCCATGTTACCTGGTATGAGCGACCTTCCAGGTAGGAAGCAAACCATTCCCATGCTGTTCCGCATATACTGAGTCTCTTGAGGGTAGAGAAGAGAGTCTTGTGGTTGAATGTGTCAAATGCTGCTGAAAGGTCCAGGAAGACCCTATGTTTTTAGGGCAGGTGGGAGCTAACTGGACAACCCTGGAAGAAACCCACAAGGGGAGACCAAATGATTTGTATGGTAAAAGCTGATTTAAATGGACCTACAGCTGTTCACATAATCTAAGCATAATAGTAAATGTTTTAATCTGTTTTAAAAGTTGTTTAAATACCAAAAAAATACAGTGATACTGTATAGTGAAGCTTTCTATATTACTTTAAATTTATGTAAGGGGTCTCCATTGTGTCTGCAAATGGCTAAAAAAGCAGAATTAATGTAATAGGCTAAATTACAGTTGACATGTATTACACAGCTACTTACATGTTATATACAGTGGAATCCGCTTATCTCGACCTCGGTTATCTCGACAACCCTATTAAGTCGACGTTTTTGAAGTGGAACCGCCAAATTATCGCTTTTTCCAAGCATTTTTTATCGGTTATGTCGATAAAAAATATGTCGGTTTTTTTATGTCGCCGAACCCTAATATCTCGAGCACAATTTGCCATTTAACGTCGGTTATCTCGGTGCAGCCGCAGAAGAACTCGCGGAAGTGGCGGAAAAATCAAGCCTTACAGCTGCTACAGGTGTTGTATTGATACTGGTAAAACTCTGCTGTTAGTTAGTGCACATATGCCTTTTGTGGTTAAATGTTATGCGATGAACGGGAGGCGAAAGCCGCGATTGGCGGCGCGGAACGTGTGATGACCAGCAAAATCATAGAATGAACCGGGATCGGGGGAGAATCCGCGATGCGCTTTGGGAAGAAAAGCGCAGCCGTTGAGAGAGTGCCGGTGGGAAGGCACGTACCGGGATACGCATGCGCGATAACAATGACCGCCGTGACCCAACATATACCAACAATAACGGACAGTGAGAGTGTGGAAGTTTAAATAGAAGCTGGTGATGATGCTAAACCAGCACCATATGTGCGCGATTGAAGCGGAGCTTCAGAGAAAGCGGCCGAGAAAGCACCTGACACGCTGAAGGGGGCCGAAGGGGGCGTGGCAGGTGGATTCCTGACAGATAAACATGTACTGTATGTATTTTTATAGCATGCTTCATCAAACAAATCGCGGCAACGCTGTTGTGTAAAAAACCCTCCAAAACACGTGCATGCACATTCTCATTTATTAACGCACATCATGTACATAAAGAAATT